>BDJD01000786.1:119337-129850 GCA_002564525.1 Rosa multiflora | reverse complement strand
ATTCTTAGCAATAGAATCCTAAACATGCAATCTAAGTTGCGCACCAAAGAAAACATGCAAAGGAATCATCAATGTGAAGATAGAAATTAGATTCTCATCCAATAGATAAACAAAACTAATTGAAAGTCATAATAAGTTTACAATCATAATTTGAGGCTTCAACAACCCCTAACAAAAGAGTTAGTTTCTCATAGAAAGAAAAACAAAAACAAGTTAAAGAGAAAAATAAGAAGTTGCATGAGAGGGGGGGGAAGAGAGAGAGAGGCTGCAGATTGATCTCCTTTTATATGCTAAGAGGTTGCCATCATCTTTCATGTTGTGTAGGAAATCCAAAACCTAAAAGAATTAGGGCTCATGTGCTTAGGCGGAGTTTTCCTATTGGCTCTTGAACTTGATGACTTATTCCAACCATTCACATCGCCCATTAAGTCAGAATATGATGCACAAACTCGTCCTCGGGCTTTTCGGTGTGATTTGGGCTTTAAAACATAAATTCTCATTCAACTTCAGATTCACGCGCAGCCTGATATTCTTGTACTAAATCGGCCATAACTTCTTCTAGAAAAATGGTATTGACAAGCCCTAAAAAGATCTGGAAACTAGACATCCGAAGCTTTCCATCAATATAAAGATCATCCTCTAGATCATTGTGAGCTGGTCTCAGTGATCTGTCGAATTTGACTGATCTGCACAAGCAGATTTGCCGATTTTGCCTTTCAATCCCTCTTTTGCCTTTCAATCCCTCTTTTACTTCTTTTCTCCTTCTTTGCTCAAAATACCTATAAAACAAGTAAACAACGTAAATAACGAGAAAATACACTAACTAACAAAGAAAGTGTAGAGGTTAACGTTATTAATATCGCATAATTATGCTCCTATCAAGCATAACTTTTTCATACAAACTCCGATTCCGATTTCTGCGTTCCACATGTCTACAAACTCGTATCAACGCGCTCTATGACTTTCATGAATGAATTTTTTAGAGAAACCCAACGAATAAAGAGTCAACTTTTTATTCCGGATTATGGTTATGTCCAAGAGACATCATTGGGGGATGCCTCCATGTCAGAATCTGTCCTTGAGAATGTTGAGATCTCTGTAAATTACACTACTGTACATGGGACGTGGGAAAAAAAACTCCATCAAAGATGATGTATTCCCATATTCTGTAGCGCGTGAGATTATTGAGACCGATGACATCGAACCACGCTCCCTTGATGAATGTCAACGTAGAGTTGATTGCCCAAAATGGAAAGATGCGATTCAGGTATAACTTGATTCTCTAACGAAACGAAAGGTATTCGGGCTAGTTGTGCCTATACCGCCCAACACCAAACTAGTTGGTCATAAATGGGTATTCGTTAGAAAGAGTAATGAGAGAAACGAGATTGTAAGGTACAAAGCTCGCCTTGTGGCGTAAGGCTTCTCACAAAACCCTAGAATCGACTATGAGGAGACATATTCTCCCGTAACGGACGTTATTACATTCCGCTACCTTGTCAGTTTGGTAGTTTTTAAAAAAGTAAACATGCATCGTATAAATGTGGTTACTGCGGATCTATATGGGGATCTAGATGCAGAAATTTACATGAAGGTCCCAGATGGACTTCAGTTTCCCAAGTCAAGTGGCTCTAAACCACGTAGTGCATTTGCAATAAGGTTGAAATGCTCACTATATGGATTGAAGCAATCCTGACAAATGTGATATAACCGTCTAAGTGACTACTTGATTGGGAAGGGATATGTTAATGATGAACTATGCCCATGTGTGTTCATAAAAAGAATAAGTTCCGGATTTGCAATAGTAGCGATTTATGTTGATGACATGAACATAATTGGTACCCTTAAAGAGTTAAGGGAAACCGCTGAACACTTGAAATCTGAGTTTGAGATGAAAGACCTTAGGAGAACATAGCTTTGCCTCGGTTTGGAACTTGAGCACTGTGAAGATGTTATCCTGATTCATCAATCAGCTTATACCTAAAAGATACTTAGGTGTTTCAACACTAACAAAGTTAAGCCTTCAAGCACCCCAATGGTTGTCCGTAGTCTTGATCCAAAGAATGATCCATTCCGTCCAAAAAATGACGACGAAGATGTGCTAGAGGCAGAAGTGTACTTGGCACAAAGCATAAGACGGAACATCTCTTTTGCTGTGAACTTGTTAACTAGATATAGCTCTCCGTCAACATGGAACCATTGGACTGGTGTTAAGGATATCTTTTGATACCTAAGTAGTACGATTGATATGAGCTTGTTCTATCCCTATAGAGAGACGATGGATTCAGACCCATCATATGTCAAGAACACTACTAACAGTGGTCTGCATTCCCTCTCCCCATCCCAAAACAACATAAGTATTTTGGAAAGTTTTGTTGATATTATGTACCTCTCTGACCTACACAAAGGTCGTTCCCAAACTGGTTATGTATTCACCATGGGTAAGACCGCGATATCTTGGAGGTCTACAAAACAGACCCTAGTCACTACATCTTCGAATCATGCATAGATTATTGCTCTTCACGGAGCAATTCGTGAATGTATATGGCTTAGATCTATAGTTACGCTTGTTCGAAGCATTTGTGGTCTAAAGTCTACCACAGATAAGCTTACCAACATTTATGAGGATAATATATAATGCTTTGCATTGAACAAATGAAGTAAGGCTACATCAAAGGAGACAATACCAAGCATATATCGCCCAAATTCTTCTACAATCAACAACAACAGAAGCTTCTTAAGATCAGAGTGAACCAGGTTCGATCTGAGGACAATGTCGCAGACTTGTTTACTAAGTCACTGCCTAAATCCACGTTCGAGAAACATGTTTCAAGTATTGGTTTGTGAAAGTTATCTGAAATCTCATGATCGTAGTCATCAAGGGGAGATGTCTACATATTGATCTCGAAACGTGAATGGTGTGTTGTGCTCTTTTTCCCCTTCGACTGAGGTTATTTTTGTCCCACAAGGTTTTTGTTACTCGGGAAGGTTTTTATGAGGCAACGAGAGGAGCACCGCGTTTGAGTGACATAAGGAGGAGTGTTCAAGTAAATTCATAATATGTGTCTAGCCCAAACTCTAGGTTATTTGCTCTAGTTGCAGGGTTTATGTTAGAAATATTCATAGATATCCAATAATTGTACGATTACGTTTTCATGTACGACTCTATCTCTATGCTTGTAATCCTCTATATAAAGAGACCCATATTATCAATGAAAGGACATCAATTTCTCTACCATATCGATTCCCTAAAACATATAGTCATATGCAACCTTTTTTTTTTTAGAAGACAATATATATACAACTTGATTGGCTTAAAGAAATAAGTGATTCACAAAGTTGTCAAAGTTTAACCTAAAATGAGAATCAATATCATCACTTGTGTGATGCCTATTAGCTACAAAGTTGGCCTATGAAAGAGTTGATATAATCAAGGTAGCCTCTCAATTAGTATTACTACATTAGCAACACTAAGACGACAAACGTACCAGCTATGTGGTACGCCCAGGTAATCACACTTCTCTATTTTTTAATTGTATTTCAAAACTATCCATATTTAAATTAAATGAAATACCTAGAACACCCCCTACATAAGCATTGATTGACTGGACGTACTGCCACGTATGTGGCACGCCTGCCCTACCTAAGAATCTCTCTGACATATATAATAAGTGTAAGTGAAAATGTGTAGTGCGGGAACAAGAATCATGGTAAAGCAATGCAATTGCTTGCATGCAATTAAAAATCATGCATTCTAGGCCTTGCATGCATAGAAATTGTTTTTTGGTATAATTAATTTTAGATGGTCCAAGTGTTTGGGACAACTACAACTTAATTTTAGAGCAGCTTAGGGTTGGCAGAATCTTACTTTAGGTTACCAACTAAGCACTCTACAGTTTATATATACTAGATTGAAACTGTGTAACTGGTATGGCATGTATACCAATTATTATTCCAGGGAGTGCAATCCAGATATATAATCATATACAATATTACATGTATTTCTTATATAAAAAAATATATAAAAACAATATGATTTCACATTTTCATTAATCAACTTCCCTAATTTAGGCAATCAGAGGCCTAAAGCAAATAAACTGAGCTGTGGTTTCTTTAATAGAAAATATATAAAACCGTTCATGTGTATCTGGATGCCATTTACACCTTGCATGTTTCAAATATTAATGCAGCATTATTGCACCCAAAAGCCAACCCAAAGCCAATTAAAAATTCCCAACTTATAAATCCCCTTTAGAACCCCATAAAGACAGCTTCTTCCCCATGTTTAGACACATAAAATCCACATGGGTGTTGAGAGAAATGAGCTGGCTGAGACCAAATTCTAGGGAGATAGATAGATATAGGGATCATCGATCATGATTAGTTGTTTAGTACTAGTATTTGTACTTTAGGGCCCTAAAGGTGCCCTATGAGGAATGCCCTTTCTTCTTCTTGATCTTGAATATTGGGGTGGAGGAAGAGTGCTTTGGTACTTGTCTTGTTCTTCTTGTGGATGTTGCATTGTTGCTTGACTAGGAAATTGCTCTTGATGATCTCCTTCTTTTGATGGCAACCTTATTGCTATCCCTTCCCTTCTTCCCTCCTCATTCTCTTCACCAGTCTTGAAGATAAAGCTCGCATCCCCATTCTTCGCGCTGAAGATAAAGCTCGCATCCCCATTCTTCTTTAGTCCTACAAGCTAATGTTCAATGCAAGAAACTTTAATAGATTGCACATTAAGACATTTCAAGAAAAATTTAGTTAGTCATTGTCGAATGACATTGTACTCTAGACTGGTTATCATATTCAAATGTTAATAGTTAAACTCTTAGATTAGTATGGATTTGTCTTAGAACACATTCTCTAAATCACCAAATTGAGAAACCTATTATTCCCATTGCCCAATTATGGCAATATATACCAAATGCAATGTTTCAAGACTCACGATTCATGAAACTATCGATTATGTGGATTTTTCTTAAAATAGATGTTTGGTCTGAATTGCCAAAATGAGAACTCAGACGAATCTGACCTTGGAAACATTATACTCATTAACCAAAATATGGAACGGCCACTTACATTAGTATTTTGATGCACATTTTCTTGGTCTCCATGACTTCCATATATGAATGACAGGCAACAATTACAAAGTGGTGGAACTAACATTCGACCAAAAAGAAAAACTTAGAACGGGAGAAGAGAGAACTAATTGTTAGAGCTAGCTAACCTTGCATCCCAATGAACAAAACCGAAAAGGGTCCAAGAGACTCCTCCCACAGATTTCACAGATATGTGAGCTCCCTTTGACAGCAGTTTTGGGCTGAGGCCTCTCATTCAAGAACAGCACTCTCGCACTGTTTATCACATACGTCTGAACTCCAGTGATATCCAAAACCTTCTGAATTTCATTCACCCTAACAACGTCGTGATATGACGACCGTCTGATCTGCATTGCCAATAAAATTACAGACCCAAATGAGAAAATGAAACAGAAAAGTCTATTTTCAATGACAATGAATTACATTACATCCACCCACCTGAATTACTTGGTGATCTTTGTGCCTTGATGATCTGCAGTAAAAGCAAAACGCCCCGTTGTGGCAATCCAGGCAGTACATGTTGCATTCGCTTCTCGGGGCATCTCTGTGTGCTGGGCAGATGGAGAAGAAGGCTGTGGATAACAATGACTCGAGCCATGAAGGCACCAACATCTCCTCCTCCTGTTTCAAATTCGACCCCAGAAAAGTCACAAAGAAATTCTACATAGTTTCCACAGCCAGCATTTCCAATAACGTTTCAGAGAGAGAGAGAGAGGGTTTGAATTAAAGAAGTTGAAAGAGTAACATAAGAGTTATCAGCAACCAAAACAGAAGAATGATTTCTATGCAAGAGAAAGAAGAAAAAAACGACAAATTACAGAACATACCATTTGTAGTTAAATGTGGTGTGTGTGATAAACGCATTAGCTTTCTCTTGTTTAATGATTTGGCGGAGTCATAAATCTCATGACCACCATACTTCACACACAAAGTGACAAGAGGAGGGCGAATGGCGCTGCAAACCGACGGCTCAGATGGTGTGGTTTTTCTGGAGCGTTGGATCAGGAGGGGGGAAGAAAAGGTGTGTATGTGTTTGGCGAGGTTATGGAAGAAAAATCAATCAAATCACTTTTGATTCGATTCTTGGTGTTGCGTTGCGTCTCTTTGGCGAGGCACAGAGTTGGCATCTGAAAAGGTCGCGTTTTTGGGCGGAGAAGCCTTCTCTTTTTTTTGTTCCAATGGAAAATGATTGAAGTGGAAATTACGACATTCATACTGATACTAGTATAAGTGTGCAAATGTCTAAATGTATTCCATGTGCAATTCTTCAATCTAAGTGCCATATCATGTTTATTATATTTGTGATGTTGAAGAATAAAGAATTTCTCTTGTTATAGAAATTTCTTTTTATTATAGCCAAATGGCCGGCTCCATTCTAGTTTGTAATTAAAAGAGGGATTATCTTAATCATTACATCTAAGGAAATAGGACTCTTTATTCTAAGAAGAACTTTTGATAAATAACTTTTCATAGATATGTACATGAAAATAATATTTGTAAATAAATGTTTGTTACGTGCATGTTAAGAATTCGTTGAGATGCGTCATTTTTTTGAAACAAAATTCTAAGGTGTTTATTTTTTTATTTTTTTTTTTTCAGAGTGATTTTCACTCCTATCTTCTACACACTCACATAGTGATGAGTGAAAATGTTGTGCAATAATAACTAGATTAGCATATGCATGAAATTAAAAAAATACAAAATGAAAGTGCAAATGCACATAGAAATGATGAAAAATGGATTGCAAAAATCATAAACTTCTTTAATTCTCCAAATTCTAAATGATCGATTCTGTTCTCCTACATAAGCAGAGGTGATAATAATGCAAGATTGTGTTATCTAGTATGCGAATGTGAGAGTAAAACAGATTACCTAGAGAAAATATTTTTTGAATTGTCAAATAAGATCAATAACAACATCAATTTAACAAAGAATAACATTGTGAAAATAATAATAATAATAACAACAACAACAACGATAGGAACGATAGCCTGTTGAAACGGCAGCGACCCATTGTCCAGAACTTGTTTGAGAATTTGAGATATCAAAAAGAATTGAATTGGAAGCGCCACCAATATTCTCATGGTCCTTAACAATTATTTGTATACAGGGTTGGAAACCCTAATCCTTCTTAACATGAATCCAATATATATTTGACTCATTTATTATTTCTCTGTAAAATTTGCTTGCAATCTGCCATCCATTGAAGTCTGGGAAAGACTAGCTTTCTTACTCTTTTTGAACCAGCTGCCTTTTTTGGGCGTGTGGATTAATTCTTGAAGACAGACCTGATTCTCTAAATAAGCTAATAAACATAATATTATTCCTAAAATTATATTATGTTTCCTACTAAATTCTAAGTAAATTGAATTTGCTTGAAGTCTCTCAGGTCCAGTCATAGAGATCTGGCTGGATTTGTATGGGCTGGCTTGATACTGAGGCAATGCGGCATCATGCGTCGACTGCGAGCAAGGTAGCGACAGGCGGTGTACAACGTCGTGTAGGGGCAGTGATGCAATTAAAGACATCAACAATGAAATGGCAGGCTGGTCTTGCTATGAATTTGCTGCCTGAGGTTGTGAGGCAGATCACAGGGTGGAGCGTTGAGGCAGCCCACGATCGTGCAGCCGTGGGGTAACAACGGAGAGGCGTCCGGATGGGATAGACACCACCGGTGATACTGGAGATTGGGTATCCTTTTGTGGTTGGGTGTCCAAATCAATTTTGGGGCCCAAGTCCGTGTTCAGACCCAAACCAATCTGGGTGCCCAAACATAACACAGTTTTGGAACCTAATTGGAGAGGGGCTTGGAAGTGGACTCAACTATGGGATCTATGCTGGACTAGGGCTCTTTCATGGGCCCAATTGATGGGCTCTAACTCTCTAGGGTACCGTATTTGGGATCCTGGAGGTTTACTCAAACAGAATCCGAGCATGTTTGGCATAAGTTTAGGGTTTAGGAGGATTCAAGCTATTCTGTAATAGCGGAGCATGAAACGTCAAATGAGTTGACCTATCTCTATGTACCACCGTGTGTGCTACCACATCTTCTTGTTTTGTCTGTAGATGGTAACAGAAATGTATGTAATGGCCACTCTAGCCTTAGGCAAACACAAATTTCTAGAAATTTTATAACACTCCACAAATGCTACCTGGATGTGTTACAATATGATTGTAACCAAACTCTATTGAATTTCTATCTATAAAGTTATTTCCTTGATTCAAAAAAGTAAAATTGAATTTGGAACATCTTCCAACAAAAGGAAGAATAATATATAAATTAAATGGTGTTATAAAGTAGAGAGAATATGAAGAGAGAATAATAGGGAGGAAGTAGAAGTATATCATTCAGTCTCATTAGCCTCCTTTATATAGAGGTAGGGTTTACAACAAAGTACATAACTAATGAGTATTTACATGGACATCCACATAGATAATAATATTTACAACACTCCCCCTTGGATGTCAATCAATGAATGATGGTATTGGACGCGCTTATTGTTGCCTCGTTAAAAACCTTGCCAGGTAACAAAAACCCAGTGGGACAAAAATAACCTTGGTCGAAGGACAAAAAGAGCACAACACGCATATGTCCTAGGTAGCATGCTTCTGGATGCTCTCCCTGATGAGAATCTCCCCCTGACTGTTGCAAGCCTCATTTATGTATGTGATAAGCTACATGTACCATATATAGTAGATTGATGTGTCTATCACCGAAGTGAGACCATGTGTGCTTTGTATATAGGAGCTTATCACAAAATTTCATACCTGCAAAGGTTAAGCAATACCAACAAAACTAGACGATTTTCAATAAGCCTTACCTCATATGATAAGGTTAGAAAAATCTCATATGCTCAAATTCATACACAAAGTAAGAGCTAAACAATATAAAGAAATTGACACATTTAACTTTGTCTTGCATTTGAATCATTCATGTATTTGAATCCCTTGAGGATTTGATAAGCAATACGCTTATAATGACACTTTACTTTTGAGATTTTGCTTTTAGCAATGTGTCTTTAAGATATTCATAATATATGATGACAACGTGCCATAAATCTCTCGTCAATATAACAGCTATATGTAACACTGTACTTATAGAAAATTGTCATTCATATAAGGGAAGATATTCATAATCTTATGTCTCTATAAATAGACATTGTGTCATAGTGATTTATCTTCACTTTTGATAAATACCCTTTTGTACCATGTAGGGTTAAAGGTCCAAGTATTTCATCACGTTTCAAATTCATTGGAATTGCCTCTTTCCAATTTGGTCAGTAATATACTTTGTCGACATTCATGATGAAACGTGGTATAGCGTTCATACAGCCCTTAAAGATTTTTGGTAGCCACACATTCTTATATGCATGCATTAGCTATAATAAGCTTATTGATATTGGGTACCCATGCCACTTCTGGGGCATACATTGTCGCTTCTGGGGCATACATTGTCGCTTCTAGGACAATCATCTCTCATAGATGAATTATGTAGCGAATGTGGATCTTTTTACTTATAATCTCATATAGAGCATTATAGGGCTTGTATAATCTTCCCTGTTTTGGGAGTTTAAAACTTTAGACCTGGTGGATACAATCCACACAAATTCACGCCGTTATTCAAATGACAGTAGTCTTTCCTCCCCCTAATGGTGGGAAGACTGTCTTATTATGATCATACTCAAAAGATGCATTCAAAAATCTATCACTTTCTTTAGAGTGAACATCTTCATTGGTTGGTGGCGAACCCAAACCAAATTTTAGGTCAAAAACGTTTTGTCCATTAGCATCAACCATATTGATTTATTATTGTATCACTAAGACATCATTTCATAATGGCGTACATACACCCTTTGTATGTGTAGCCATATTAGGAGTTGTGATATTGTTTAATGACATTCTCTTCAGGAGAACCATGTCAATTGAATACACTTGCATCCCACAAATCAAATGGATTCTACATTGTTTGTATTAATATGGTTGGTCTCAAGGACTTTAACCCAAGCAGATGCCTTTGCATTTAGCATATAATTTTGTCACTTTCTTTTATCAATTCACTAGTTTTGATATTTCTCGAAGTCAAAATGAGACGGTGGATAAATATCTCACACCAATTCATATCGTTCTTCAGGAACAATCTTTCTCCCCCTCATGGCAGTAGGATTGTCTCATTAAAGTGACAACTCGCAAATATGCGTTAAATAAATAATTTGCTTGTGTGTAAGATTAGCAGTCATCAAAACTTGTAAGTGATTCCATGCAACATGGTAGACAAAAGATGACGCAACCGGTCATGCCAAAATAGTGTATTTGGTTCAAGGAACTTCAGGTTCATGACATCATATGCCTTAATTTACTGCAGAAAATTCGATACAGTATATATCCGATGGCATAAAGTCTTCTCCAACCATATA
>BDJD01000786.1:105925-119297 GCA_002564525.1 Rosa multiflora | reverse complement strand
AAATTGCATTGCCTGAAAGTCACTCAAAACATAAGTTTGAAGATGACACAAATCAAATTTGTAAGAATTGAACGGTGGATCTCATAGGATATACACGAATCTTCTGGTCCGTGTTATATAGTTAAAACATGACCTTCAATTATTGTATTGTTGTCTGATGTAGATTAACATCAAATGCATTTTGAACTTCTGGCCAAAATGATATATTCGAAATGTCAAGTTTAAACTTCATGACCATAACTTATGGGTGAAGGACTTTTGATGGTCATCTAGTTAGTTTGATCATTGAGGAACTTCAAGTCCTCACGTAATTAAGGATCAAGGAACTACAGGTTCTGATCTCTTTTAATTACAAAATCCACGATCACAAATTTGGGGTATACTCATACTCATTCGTCATAAACCAACAGTAAAATATCTGCTTACTTTTAAATTGGTGTCAATATAATTCCCTCAAAACTTCAGGTTTGAGGTTGACCGAGATTAAAACTCTTCGATAAATTGTCCATATATCCACTCGGAATGCTTTAAGCAGGCATAAAGAAGAATGTAATCAATCGACATATGAAAATTACTCGAAACTTCTAGTTCGAGTTGACATAAAGTCAAATAAACTATGAATGAATTATATGTATAATCGAAGCTTCAGGTTCGAATATTACTTCGGGTTTGAGTTTTACTGTTAGAACTTCAGATTCTACTATGAAATTTTGAACTTCTGGTTCAAAAATATTACACTCAAAATTCATATGTTCGAGGTATAGGACTGCTGGTCCGTATGAGTAACAAAAAAATTAATTTAAAAGATAAGTACTGTAATGAAAGTACATAAGAAAATAGAAAAATTGCAGGGAAGAAAAATAAATAGATAAACTATGCAATAAAATTAATTGTGGAAACTTCTGGTTCCATTAATGAAGAAAATACACAGAACTTCTGGTCTGCTTCACTTCACAAAATGATATATTTTTTTTTTCTCCTCTAATCATACAAGTACATAATTTTATCTTGTGGAGAACTTACGTAGCTTCTAGCTTTAACCAAGTGTTCAAAATTGAACTTCAAATTCACATTGTCGTACGGAGGAGGGAACCCCAATACTAAAATAATTTGAGGAACTTCCGGCCCTCTTATAATTATTGGGGATAAAAAAAAATATGTGAGTTCATATATATACTCATTGTATAGCTCTGAGGATCTTCTGGCCCTCGTAATTGTACTAGCTAGCTCTGAAAAACTTCATATCACAATTTCTCAATTTATGTTATATAACCGTTGAGGAATTTTTTTATCCCCATAATCACCATAGTTGAGGAGCAGTAGGTCCTTTTAGGCCCTTGGATCATATAAACATGCTAGATAGATGGAAGAACTCTAGTTTCTTTCGCATATAGACCTTATGGTTTGTAGCCTTCAAATTGGTTCAATTAATCACAACTAGTAATTATATGTAGCCAACAATATGATGTGGATGATAAAGGTATAAAACCATGCTATAAGCACATGAAACCATAAGGAAGCATTAGTTCAATTTTGAAGACTGCACAATTCGGCAAAATAATTGATCATGAAAAAAAAAAATGTACCTGATAACAATAGATCTGCAATCCAAAGAAAGTTTAATTGTGAGGATGGAATTTGTTTTGCTGTACAAGAGGGACCCATGATCAAATAAAACTCTTGTTAATATACTAGTATATACACGCGTGGAGATGCTATCTCTTAAGGGCACCTTGAAAAACAAACAACAAAAATATTAGCACAAGAAGCAGCAGCCGCCAACGCCCATAATTAATAGATGGGATGTAAAGAAAAATAGGTAATTATGGAACCCTTATACACAATATGAGAGCGTGCTGATAACGTGTTATGAAGTAGAGAGAATATGAAGAGAGAATAATAGGGAGGAAGTAGAAGTATATCATTCGGTCTCATTAGCCTCCTTTATATAGAGGTAGGGTTTACAACAAAGTACATAACTAATGAGTATTTACATGGACATCCACATAGATAATAATATTTACAACAAATGGGTAATTTGAAAGCATTTTGTTTTCTAGACACTAATTCATCTTCCAATTGGTCGATTTTTTACATTCATATATAAATGAGTTATAAAATATAGATGAATTTTGTTTAATTAATATTAGTTTTTCGGTGACAATAGATTTGAGGCATCATGGGCAATCACTTCCAAGAACTCATCGCTGATCCTTCTATACAAATTATAAGAACGTAAGAAAGCTTGTTAGACATATTATTCAACAATAGAAGACTTTGTATCACGACAGTTTGCTAGTCTTCCAAAGCGTTTCAGGGCCTAGAGTAGTAAAAAATATATGAGAATATGTGAAAGCAAGTGCACCATTTAGCTAGACAAATTTTAAATGCTTAGAGAGATAGCTAGATAGGAAACGCCCTTAATAGCTACAAAACCTTGTCGAAACAAGCGAAGACTAATCTCCAAATGTCTCTTTTTTACGAAGACTATCAGGCCACAAAGTTTTTTTAAGTTTTTGTTATTCGCCTAGAGTGTACACTTATGAGAGAGCAGTGTTTTGAAGCAGTGGTAGAGCCAAGTTCAGCTATGAGGTGTTGGCCTCCCCCCCCCCCCCAAACAAAAACAATGATTGGTATAGTTGTCATAAATCACACATTATAATTATTGAAAAATCATCATTAGCCCTCTCAAAAGTTTTGGACTAGCTCATTGTTTTTAAGGGACTTTGAGGTAAAGTGGATATTATTCACATCTGTTACATTAAAATATTATAATTTTAACAACTCACATATTTATTTTCAGCCGTAAGATTCACTTTTTCATTATAATTTCTCAAAAAATATCTTATAAGCGAGCATGACTCTTATATCCACAATAAAATACGTAACTTGTATATATCAAAGGCATTTACGAAATAACTGGCTTCAGCACATATGGATAATTTTGATTCGTACCTTGGTGTTGATATTGTCACAACTGCACATTCTTTCCTTCCTAGAAGAGCTTTTGTTTTCTCTAGCTAGGGCTTGGTTTAATTTTCTTGGTTTGGTTACTCTATCTTCCCAGTTGTCGAAAGATGATTCCTCGTGCAATTGCTCAATGGTGTTAAGAGTGAAGATTCTAATTGATTCGATGTAATCTTGTATTGACTGTCACTTGGGATTGTTTCCTAGAATGCCTCCTACAAGTTAGGCTTGTTGTTGTAACTCTTGTATATATTGGCAGAGCCACTAATCAATTGAAAAAAAAAAAAAAAAATTCAAACCATTCTCTGTTTCTTTATGGTATCAGAGCCATTGCGCTCTTGAGACCTTGAAAACCTCCTTAAACCATCCCCATGGCTGGCGACGAAGAACATAAATCCCAACACCAACTCGTGAAGGGTTCAGCAACTTCTAGGGCTGCAGCACCATGGGAGAACTCTACTCACCCACTCTTTATCCACCACTCAGACCAACCGGGGGTCATGTTGGTTTCTAAGCCTTTGGCGGTGGACAATTACTCAATATGGGCACCTTCGATTATGATGGTACTCGAAATCAAGAACAAAGCTGGATTTGTAAATGGAACTCTTAAAAGGTCACAAATCAAAGAAGAAGAAGCTCTTCAATGGGACAGATGCAATACTCTAATAAAGAATTGGCTCATCTCGTCTATGACAAAGAACATATCCAAATCTGTGATTCACTGTAAGGAGGCTAGAACTATATGGCTGGAATTAAAGGATCGTTTCGATCAGACAAATTCTGTTGCTCTGTTCCGAATTGAAGGCAACATACACAACTGTGAGCAGGGAAGTTGTTCCGTCACAACCTACTACACGGACTTGAAAGGGAAGTGGGATGAGAAAGACGTTCTATGTTCCTTTCCTTCATGCACCTGTGATGCAGCAGCAGAGATTAACAAACTCATAGAGGCACATAAGACAATGAAGTTTCTTGTGGGTTTGAATGAAAGCTTTGAACAAACCCGTGGAAACATAATAGGTATGGATCCTCTACCAAGCTTGAGTAAGGCATATGCTATTATGCATCGGCATGAGAAGCAATCACAGGTTGCGGCAGACAAAACCACTGCAGTTCCAGAATTTGCAGCTTTCTCTGTTAAAGGTTTGGGCTGAGAATCCAATGTTGTAGACAGGGAAGCCGTTGACTCCTCCATCAACTCTGTCAAGAAAATGAATTGTGAACGACGTTCTGAAGGAGCAAATGACTTTCGTCGATCCGATGGAGGAGGAAAGCATAGTACCAAATATTGCAGAGCTCACATCACATGTTCCTATTGCAACTTGAAAGGACATTCACAAGCGTATTGCTGTAAACAGAAGAATGATATTGCAAATGGTAGGTTGCAACAGTCCAAGGCAAACCTTGTTGGAGCACAGGATGCCTCAGAGGGACACAATAAAGACTTTCCTCTCATAAAACAAGAATGTCAACGCTTCCTCAACAAGCTCATGCCCAATCACAATCATCTTCTGCGAACTTTGTCGGTAATATACAAAATTATGAAGAGTTATCGGGTAAAGTCCATCAACTTTCACAAAATAGCACTAAGCCTTTTTGGATCTTAGATAGTGGTGCCACTGATCATATTGTGTGTAGCTTTAAACTCCTATCCTCCTACAAAACGGTTCCTAATAGATTTGTAAAGTTACCTAATGGCACTTCAGTTTGTGTCACACACATAGGCACTGTCACTTTTTCATCCCAATTTGTCCTTCACAATATGCTATGTGTCTCGCAATTTTATCTCAATCTCATATCAATTAGCAAACTGGGATTTGATTCGTTTTATATCACTATCTTTCTAAGACAACTTTGCTTTATACAGGACCTACGATCGGGGAAGATGATTGGGACGGGAACTGAACATGAGGGACTCTACCGCCTTGATCTTCCAAGGAAAGCAACGTGCAATACTGTCCATCTTGAATCCAATAGCTTGTGGCATCAGCGTCTCGGCCACACGTCTACTAAAGCGTCTTCTTTAATTCCCTTTCTTTCGAATAAGTCTTATGACACCAACTTATGTTCTGTTTTCCCTCTTGCGAAGTTAACTCGCAAACCTTTTCCGTTAAGTGTTAATCGAAGTCTTTCGAGTTTTGATTTGATTCATGTTGACATTTGGGGTGGGTATAACGTCCCTACTTATTCTGGTGCTAAGTATTTTTTTACTGTAGTTGATGATTATTCACGTAGTACTTGGGTCTATTTGATGCACCGTAAATCTGAAGCTCGATCTTTACTCATCAATTTCATTCTCCTTATCAAAACACAGTTTTCTAAGCATGTTAAGATGGTTAGGAGTGATAATGGTGCTGAGTTTAATATTCATGTTTTCTAATCTTCACGGGGCATTGTTCATCAGACGAGTTGCATCAACACACCACAACAAAATGGTGTGGCTGAGCGCAAACACCGTCATTTACTCAACGTTGCTAGAGCACTTCTTTTCCAATCACATTGGACAAAGCCTTTTTGGGGGGATGCTATCTTAACCTCCACTTACCTAATTAATTGAACCCCGACTCCTAACCTTCAAGGACAAAGTCCATTCGAAAAACTCTTAGGTCATCAACCTAGCTATTCTTATCTTCGGGTTTTTGGTTGTCAATGCTTCGTATCCACGCACCCATCACATCCGTCTAAATTTGATCCAAGGTCAGTTGAGTGTATCTTTCTTGGATATCCAAATGGGAAGAAAGGCTATAAGGTATATGATCTCTCCATAAAACAGATCCTCTTTTCTCGAGATGTTGTTTTTGTTGAAAATATCTTTCCTTACCAACACATTGTTGACAAGCATAAAAACACTCCTGATTATCTTCCTTATCCTATCCCTTCGAAATCTCGCCTCCTTGATTTCGAATCTTCTCTTACAATATCTCCTCATGCCTCTATTCCTATAATCCCTCCTCATGAGTCCACTCCTCTATTTTCTCCACAGCTCACGTCGCCTCCTAATTCTCCTCCGTCAATCCCACACAACCTCCTTACCTCTATCGTCTCCTACTTTTCTCCTCTCTCTCCACTAATAATTCTCACGATCTCCTTCCTTCTCCTCAATATCCTCTTGCCACAGAAACTCCACCTTCACCAACAATCTCAGCCTCACCTCCGCCAACCTCTACGATACCAGTTCGACACTCCACTCGCTTCAACAAAGTCCCTACAGTACTGCTCGACTTTCATGTTGAGGCGGCCCTCCCATCATGCACCGTCCCTTCATCTTCTCCGAGCAAGGTCGCCCATCTTGGTATGGCTCACAGTCTCTCCCATGTATTGTCTTATTCTCATCTTTCTCCACCCCATCGGGTTTTTACTGGTAACATTAGCTTGCACCGAGAACCATCCACTTTCTCACAGGCAGTACAAGGCCCTAAATGGAGAGAGGCGATGCGCTTGGAAATAGAGGCATTACAAGCAAACAAAACGTGGAGTTTGGTGTCTCCCCCGGCACACAAGCAACCTATTAGATGTAAATGGGTCTACAAAGTCAAGTACAATCTGGATGGAACCATCGAACAGTATAAGGCACACTTAGTGGCCAAGGGTTATAGCCAAGTTGAGGGACTTGATTATCGCGAGACATTTGCTCCTGTTACCAAGCTTACCACCATGCGTGTTTTGTTAAGTTTGGCTGCTCTCCAAAATTTGCATCTCCATCAATTGGACGTCAACAATGCTTTTCTGCATGGTGATCTTCATGAAGATGTTTATATGCAATTGCCACCCAAATTCGAACTAAAGGGAGAGAAACCTGTTGTATGCAAGCTACACAAGTCATTATATGGGCTAAAACAAGCCTCTATGCAATGGTTTCTGAAGCTTTCGACAGCACTCAAGGCTGCTGACATTCGACAGTCATGGTCAGATTATTCTTTATTCGTTCGCAATCATGGTGGCACCTTTACCACTCTCTTAGTCTACATGGATGATGTAATTCTAGCGGGAAATAGTTTGGATGATATCACAAAGACTAAAGCCTTCTTGTCAAGTCAATTCAAGTTAAAGGATATGGGCAAATTGAAGTTCTTCCTTGGATTAGAGGTGGCACAATCAAAGAAAGGCATTGTGTTAAGTCAACGAAAATACGCCTTAGAAATTTTGGAGGATACGGGGTTTCTAGGAGCCAAATCTTCACGTTTTCCCATTGAACAGAACATATGTCTCACGCAAGGTGATGGAAAATTGCTCCAAGATGCATCAAGGTATAGAAGGTTAGTTGGACATCTCATCTACCTTACTATCACAAGGCCAGACTTGGTTTATGCAGTGCACACTCTTAGTCAATTCATGAACAAGCCACGAGAGCTTCACTTGGAGGCAGCTTATAGGGTATTACGGTACCTTAAACACACTCCTGGGCAAGGCATACTTCTACCCTCTAGTGGGTCTTTGGAGCTAACAGCATATTGTGATGCGGATTGGGCAAGATGTAAGGATACAAGAAGATCAATTATAGGATATTGCATATTTCTTGGTAATGCCCCAATTTCATGGAAGACAAAGAAGCAAAGCACGCTCTCTCGTTCAAGTGCCGAAGCCGAGTATCGCTCTATGGCAACAACTTGCTGCTCGGTAACATGGTTGCTATATATTTTACGTGATTTGAATGTTAGGCAAGTACAACCAGTGAGCTTATATTGTGACAACAAAGTAGTGATTCACGTAGCTTCTAATCCCGTATTTCATGAGAGAACAAAGCATATTGAGATTGATTGTCATGTGGTAAGAGAGAAGATGCAAAGGGGGATGATAAAGACACAGTATGTTAAGACCCAAGAGCAGCCGGCAGACATCTTTACAAAGCCATTGAACTCGAATCAATTTCTGACATTGTTAAGAAAGTTGGGAGTGATTAACATCCACTCCAACTTGAGGGGGAGTGTTAAGAGTGAAGATTCTAATTGGTTCGATGTAACCTTGTATGGACTGTCACTTGGGATTGTTTCCTAGAATGCCTCCTACAAGTTAGGATTGCTATTGTAACTCTTGTATATATTGGCAGAGCCACTAATCAATTGAAAAAAAAAAGAGAAAATCAAACCATTCTCTGTTTCATTAAATGGAGGACTTTTCCTTCTCTTTGTATGTTATCATTATGCAAGTAATCACAAAAAAAACACCCATCTTGAGTGCAACAACACAAGAAAATATCATAATCCTTGGAGTGAGAGACCTATCTAGATTGCATGTCACTCAATAAATCGAACCAAATGTCATCACAAACAATCATACACTCCCAAAGAAAATCCACTAGCAATTAGACTGAGGGAGAGATCTAGGTGATCTTAGAATGGGGGATTTGGAAGTGGACAGATGGAAGCTAAATGAGGGTGGGGATGGTGCATAGAGTTAGGTGGCGTTGCTCCGTGATATATAAAGGAGAGAAAAAATATCGATATAGCTGCTCGGTTATGTTTTCAAAAATAAATTTTCAAAACTTATTTTTTAAAACAAAAATGAGAAAATTAGATTGTATTTTCTAAATTTGAAAATGGTGGATAGTTTAGTGGAAAATAATATTTTTCATATTTTCTAAACTGGAAGAACAAAAAAGTGAAAATGTCAAATTGTGTTGTTTTTGTTTAAGGACACCCAGTTTGTGTATCTGGCCCAAACTCTGATTATTTGTCTGAGTTGTAATAAGGTTAGTCTTACCGATGTCTACAGAGATATTTCAATCATTGTATGATTCAGTTACCTTGTAAGACACAAATTATTTGTTTGTAACCTCTATATAAAGAGGCCCCTATTATCAATGAAAGTACAACTCATTCTCTCCTAATTTCTGATTTCCTAAAACACGTTATCAGCACGAAGCTCTAACCCTGAAACCCTAAATTCATAACCTTTAAACCCTAGCTGCCTCCACCGCCTTAAAGGCCTTTATCCCAAGATTCCAGAACCGGTGGCAGAACCACAAGAACCGACCGGAAAGCCACCGAACCGGCCGGCGGAAGCTCTGCCAATCCCTAAACTGGATGATTAGCCTCAGTTCGCTCTGCCATAGCCTTCGCCTGCTAGCCTCGTCCCACACACGCCCCTGCCTTAGCCTCACCTAGAACCTCACTTACAAGCCTTAATTAGCCTCGCTAGCATCTGCTAGCCTTGCCTACTACCCCCCCCCCTGGTGCACGCACAGCCCAGCGATAGCCTCGCTTCACCTCGATAGCATAGCGCCCTTGCAGCACCCTCGGCGCCCCTCACAGTAGGCCTCCCAGCAGCCTCGCCCACTCACGCACGCAAACCCAGTAGGTTAGCCTCACTACCAGGTTCCAGCCAGCAACATGCCACCGCCAACTTCCGACCACTTTTCCTGCAACTTTCCGGTGACCTTATTTCGAGGTAAATTTTTATAAAATTTCCCTCTTTCAAGTAATTTACTTTCTTTTCTTTTCTCGGGGACTTTGAACCTCCATTCTCCTACCCTCCACTTCTTCTTTTGTGGGGAGACCTAAGCCGAACTGTGGGGGTTCGTGCTATCTCCAAGCTTGGAGCTTGTTGAGATCTCCAAACTTAGAGTTTGTTGAGAATATATGATCGACCACATACACATCATTGTTTCGATCTAATCCAATACCTCTTGGAATCCAATTCCTTAGGAGCGATTATGCTCAGAAATTCCTAATTTCTTGGGAGCGACTACGCTCAGAAATTTCTATTGTTTTCGTGGTAGCTTTTTCCTCTCTGAAACTAACCCTTTTGCTTGTTGTTTTTCAGGATAGTAACCTGAACAAACTTTTGGGAACAACTGGCTCTGGATATCACAAGTGGTTTCGTGATGTTTGCCAGCATCTCAATGAAATGATTCTTGAGCCTAGCCAGGATCTGCTACCTGTTGAGCAAGCTCAAGCTTTGGAAGCAAATAGAGCAGCCTTGGAAGCAAATAAGGAGAAAGTCGTCATCCTAATAACTCAACATATGGATGATTCGCTCTTGTACGAGTATCTGAATGAAGAAGACCCTAGAAGGCTGTGGGTCTCACTCGAAGAACGCTTTGGCAACGTCCGTTACTCCTTTCTTCCTGGCCTAGAAATGAGATGGCATAATCTCCGCTTCTGTGATTTCAAGACAGTTCTTGATTACAACTCGAAAGTACTTTGCATCAAATCCTTAATGGAATTCTGTGGAAAAGATATCGTAGATACGATGTTGATTTAGAGGACTCTCTCTACCTTCCCCATCTCTTCTTTGATGGTTGCTAAGAGCTAACGAATCGATGTTACTGCAAAACGGATCACAAGGTTTCATGAGCTCATTAGAGCCATGAATGTCGTTGAAAAGCATGACAACATCCTTGTAAAGAACTATAATTCGAGACCCGTATAGTCGCACTCCAAAGGGAGGGCACCAACAGTGAAACCCTAATCCTAGGGATACTTCTGGACGTTCTGGTCTATATAATCACTCTACTTGGGAAGATAACCATCAAAATAGGGGGATACGGAACCGAAGAGGTTAAAGTGGAAAGAGAGAGGGAGGCAACGCCTCTAGCCATGTTGGTGGTGCCACCAACACTAAGAGTCATCCTAATGATGCTTTCAAAGCGCCACAATCATGGGAGCCTGAGCACAGAGATGTATGTTCTCAATATGGAGCATCTGGTCATTGGGAACACATTTGTAGAGCTTGTGAGAGTATTGTCACCGCCTACAAAGCATATTGTAAAGCAAGAGAAGCTTACTATGTGGAACAAGAAGATCAAGAAGGTGATCTCAAACTAAGGGTTGAAGACTTCAAATCAGGCCAAGATCAAGAGACTGCTGATTTTGAATAAAGTCTTTATTTTCCAAAAGATGTAATAGGCAATTGTCATATATTTTGTACTAAATGTCATTGGTTTAGCTTTTCTTCAACTAGGCACATCCAAAGTGAGTATGATTTCTAGGAAGGTTTTGAGATAAGTGGTACTTAAGCGAGCTTTGCTCCATCGACATCTCTCTAGTCACGTGGTCATATTTATTTTGGAGTTACTGAAAGAAGTCAAACGGCTACCATTATTTTGCATTAGTTAGTATTCATATTAGATTTTCATTTGATTAAAGAAACAATGATGTATACCGTTGGCTTATAAATAAAATTTTGAGTTCTTTTCATTATGACTCCAATTAAAATTCTGAGCATATTACTTTGTGACTACGATGGCTGGGCCATCAGGACTAGTTCAAGGACACAGAATTGCCCAAATTCCTCTTGCCAAATAGCATCTTGATTACTGTCACATAAACTCTCTACGCTTCTAGGACAAATCGAACCCTATTGAGCTATTCGAGCCAACGGATTCCATGCGAAAACACATATAAAGAACTGAAAATAGTTCTTTTGCATTACCTCTAATAATTGCTAATAAAGGCACATCTTAGAGAAAATTATGTCACTCTACTAGATTTTATATCACCACTATTCAAGCTATTAAATCCAATAAAGTTATGAGAGAAGATCTCTTAGATTTAGACACATATTGGCTTTGTCATGACATGATAGGTCATCCTAGTCATGAAATGATGATCTGTCTACTAAAGACTTCACACAGACATCCATTCTTTTGAGTGAAACAAACACGAGTCAAAAGTTGATTCTTGGACTAAGTGTGAGCTCTGTCGCTACCTCTGGCCCCACCGCCGTCCACCACCAGTCTAGGGCTAGTATAGTCCATATCCATGATGCCATGGATGGCCTCCATCATGGTGATGGCGCCCCAGGTGATGCTGCAATCACCAACTTTGCTTCTAGTAACTTTACAGACGCTCAGGCCTAACCAAAATCTTCATTGGTTGTTTCTAAGGCCCCTCACTCGTTCTGCAAAACTTGTTCCTTAGAGAAATTAGGACTGAGATCGTCCTATGAAAATGATATGGAAATATTCATTCTGTTTTTACGTAGAATCTTAGGGGATTCTGTGGACCGATTCAACCAACTTACGGACGTTTAAATATTTCATGATGTTGGTTAACACACAACATTTCCACTTGTTTGTCACGTGTTGTGTCATTGTCCAGTTGTCATGCTGCTTATAATACATTCCTAGCACATATCATATGACCACGGGCTTACTCCCTAGACCATCCCATTCAGTCAATTCGACTTGATAATGCTAGAGAGTTTACATCGAAGACTTTCGATGATTATTGCATATCACTGAGACTGATGTTGTACATCATATTCCCATGGACTGACCCAAATGATCTTGAGGAAATGACTACGATGGATTGGTAATGAGAACCAAATTCCATATTTCTGCTTGGGGTGATGCAATATTGCATGTAGCTATGCTAATTCATCTACGACCCACCACCACTCAATCTCTCTCTGCGTTACAACTAGTGACTGGGTACAAGTATCTCATACTTATGCACATTTGAGTATGTCATTTATGTGCCTATTGCTCCACCACAGCGCACTATGATGGGTCCTCACAGACGACTAGGCAAAGACGTTAGATATGAGACTCCAACAATCGTCCGCCACTTAATACTCTTGTTAGGTGATCTCTTTACCGCATGTCTTGCGAATTATCACTTTGAGGAAAAAATATTCTCATTGTTGTGGGGAGATAAGAACACGGATGTTTAACAGGAATGACAGGAATTGTCGTGATCTATCCCTACTATGTCTCATCTCGATCCCATCTAAAGTGACAAGATCACACATATTTGCTGTAAACATGCCTGCAAGGATGGAATTCCCTACGAGAGGACGTAGTACCACCCTACATGTAGGTAGGTTTTGACATCAATGCCATAGAGAGTGTGTGACGTCTCGAACCCGAATTCACCGGTTTACTAGTCATTTGGACGGTAAACAACTTTTACTTTCACTTTTACTGTCGTTTCAATGCTTTTAGGGGGCCCTAAAAGTTGACTTTTTGTTCGGGTCAAAATTGGAGAAAATGTTCTTAATGAAAGTTGTAGAGGACATTAAACCGAGCGCGTGCATATGTGGTACGTAAAAATCGGAGTTCATATGCAAAAGTTATGGCCAAAATACTAAAGTCTCTGTTCATAGTAATTTTCTATAAATAGCCGAGTTACTGTGGTAAGTTTCCATTTTCGGAAACTTACCGAGCCCTCTCCTTTCTCTCTCCCCGATTCTCTCTTCCTCTCCGACCTCGTCACCTTCTTCCGGCCATAACTCCTCCATCCGGCGACAGATTTTGACGTCAACGAGAAGAAGATGACGGTCACTGTAGCAGTTTTGAGGCAGCGTCGATATTTTCTGATTCCAGCAGTCTCCGGCCACCAAATTGGCGTCGAAGGGTTCTTGGAGTTTTCTGGAAAAATTTCACCGGCCTAATTGGAGCTCTTCCAGGGCGACGTACCGAGCTATTGCTCGACGAAATAACTCGTATACATGGTCGCCTAAA
>BDJD01000786.1:91417-105235 GCA_002564525.1 Rosa multiflora | reverse complement strand
TCATCTGGGTGGCAGTCCCTCCTAGATGACATGAGATGACTAGACAGCAGTCTTTTCTAGTCATCAAACGAGCCTCATGAAAAGGATGTTTTTATAAGGATTGAGGACGAGATTTAAGAGGTTTCAAGATGTTCTTGTTACGTGATTGAGATTTAAGTAAAGAGGATGATTAAGAGTGTTTTCAAGATTGTTACTGCATGCGAGGTTTTAGAGAATAACTTGGGAAAGCATTAAGTTTTTACTTATACATTTGAAAGTACTTATTTTTCGTCCACTCACTCTAACGGATTTTAAATGTTTTCCCCTAGGCCCTTCTGTTTTAAATGCCCAGTTTGCAGGCCAGTTTAGCTTGAGGTCGAGCGTACTTGGGGTTGAGGCATAGCTGTCATAGCTTCCGCATTATAAAAGTATTGGTCGTTTATCTTGTATTCTACCTTCTTGTACGCCTGAGAAATAGATTGCTCTGATAACTCTTGAGATTAATATTCTTAAGTTTCAGAATTGTTTGGTGATATGAGAGATGTTGTGATATAGGGAGCAGGGTGGCTCCAGGAGAATAAGGATGGATGATTTAGAAGTGTAATTGTTTTTCTACAGGTTTTGGGTTGTCCATTTTTAGGGGAAGTTCTGTCAAATTTTTGGTAGAATTTCTTCTAAGGTGGGCCCCGCAGGGCCTCTTCGGATTGCATGGTGAAATCCGGGGCGGGTCCTATCAGAGTGGCACTCTAGTGTCACAGGCCATAGCCCCAGCTAGGATACGTGGGAGGCCTAGTCAAATTTTTGGTAGAATTTCTTCTAAGGTGGGCCCCGCAGGGCCTCTTCGGATTTCATGGTGAAATCCGGGGCGGGTCCTATCAGAGTGGCACTCTAGTGTCACAGGCCATAGCCCCAGCTAGGATACGTGGGAGGCCTGTGAGTTCGAATGATACTTTAGCATAACTCAATACTTTGATCATCGACACTCAAAATCCATCTCATGAGAATGTTCCAGATTATGGTTATCGTTGGGGGGACGCCTCAATGTCAGAACTGACTCCTGAGAATATAGAGCTCTTTGAAAATTACACTAGTGCACAGAAGACGTGAGACAGAAACTCCATTACGATTGATGATGTATTTGCTCATGAGTTTGTTGAGTCTAATGATATCAAACCATGCTCCATTGATGAATAAATACCAACATATAGAAAATTGGCCTAAATGGAAAGATGTGATCAAGGTTAAGTTAGATTCTCTAACGAAGAGGAAGATTTTTTGAGCTAGTGATGCCAAAATCTCCTAACATAAAACCTATTGACTAATGGGTCTTCGTTAGAAAGCCTGATGAGAAAAAGATATAGTAATCTCACCTTATAGAGCAAGGCTTCTCATAAAACTTCCTAGAATCGACTATAAAGAGACATATTCTTCCGTAATAGATGTCATTGCACTCCACTGCCTTGTCAATTTGGTAGTTTCTGAATAACTGAGCATGCAGCTTACAAATGTGATCACCATGTATCTCTATGGGGATCTAGATATGGAATATACATGAAGGTTACTAGGGAACTTCATTTACCCAAGTCAAGACCACAGAGCGCATTTGCAATGAGGTTGAAATTCTTACTAAAGTGACTACTTGATTGAGAAGGAATATGTGAATGCCTTAGCGTTTCTAAGACAAGTTCTGGATTCTATCACAATTCATGTTGGTGATATGATCTTCATTGGAAGCCCATATAGAGTTAAGGGAAACCGCTGAACACTTGAAATCTGAGTTTGAGATGAAGGATCTTGAGAGAACACGGTTGTGTCTCGGTTTGAAACTTGAGCATCGTGTTGATGGATGCTTAGGCGTTTTGACAAGATCAAACCTTCAAGCATGCCCATGATCACCCATAGTCTTAATCCTAAAAATGATCATCTTCATTCGAAGGATGATGACGAAAATGTGCTAGAGGTAGAAGTGCCCTATAAGTACAATATGATCATTATTATACTTAGCTCAATGCACAAGACCGGACATCTTATTTGCAGTGAACTTGTTAGCTAGATATAATTCTGCGTCAACGCGACGTCATTAGACTGGTGATATGGGATTGTTCTATCCTCACATAGAGATGATGGATTTGGACCTATCACACACCAGGAACGCTGCTAACACTGGCTTTCGTCCTCTATCCTCATCCTAAAACGACATTTGTGTTTTGGAAGGTTTTGCTGATTTTTAGTACCTATCTAACCCACAAAGGTCATTCCCAAATTGGCTATGTGTTCACTATAGGTAAGACCGGGATATCTTAGAGGTCTATAAAGCAGACCCTAGTCGCTATATCTTCGAACCATGCAAAGATTATTATTCTTCACGAAGTAGTTCGTGAATGTATGTGGATTGGATCCATAATTACGCATGTTCGAAGCAATTATGTTTGAAGTCTATCACAGATGCGCCTACGAGCATTTATGAGGATAATGCTGCTTACTTTGAACAAATGAAGTAAGGCTACATCAAAGGCGACAACATTAAGCATCATCAACAACAACAGACTCTCCTCAAGATCAAAGTGAACTAGGTTCGATCTGAGGACAGTATGGTAGACTTTTCCATTAAGTCATTGCCTAAATCCACTTTCGAGAAACATGTTAGTAGCATTGTTTGCGGAAATTATCCGAACTCCCACGATCATAGTCATCAGGGGGAGATGCAAACATTAGGGGGAGATATCTACATGTATGGTCTCGAAACATGAAGGGTGTGTTGTACTCTTTTTCTCCTTCAAACAAGGTTATTTTTGTTCCACTGGATTTTTGATACTCGGGAAGGTTTTTGACAAGGCAACGAGAGGAGCACCACGTTTGGACGATACAATAAGGAGTGTTTAAGGACACCTAGTTTGTGTGTCTGACCCAAACTCTGATTACTTGTCTGAGTTGTAATAGGGTTAGTCTTATCGATATCTACAGAGATAATTCAATCATTGTATGATTCTGTTACCTTGTAAGACGCAGATTCTTTGCTTGTAATCCTCTATATAAAAAGACTCCTATTATCAATGAAAGTACAACTCATTATCTCCTAATATTTCTGATTCTCTAAAATAGTTTTCAGTTTCTCATAATAAAAATTGAAAAAAATTTCTACTTTTATTTTTCAAGTTTTAAGAAATAGGTCGCCGAATGCATTATGACCCCATTTTCATTTTTTGCCTACATGAAAATATTACCAAACGCTACATTAGTTTTCTATAAAGCCACTTGCATGCCCATAAGCCAAGTTTGCTCAAGGATGAGCAGCCAATGAAGATAGTTCAATATGTGATATGTCAATGAAATCATATGCAGTATGCACTCGATCATACCAAAAATTAAAATGCTATGATATGTATGCATGCATTTACGTGTAGGGATTCACACGAATCAGTTGAGATTTAGAGAGATGTATAATAAACTTTATATAGACTTTAAATATGAAGGGTTAATAAAAAGGGCTCGACATAAGTGTGTGAGGTTCTATTTTTTATAGCCCAAATATGATTGGGTGTTCTTTGATCAGAATAGTCATCGGCGCCTCCCAAGATCTCTCAATGTCGTCGGATTGTATAACTTGGTGCAATTTCCACATCGGTGGCGGCGAAGGCGCTGCTACTGTGTCCTCTTCCTTGATTAGTTGCTGATTGCATGGGTGGCCACTGGCCACGTGTGCTTGGGCCAATGGAGCATTTCTTTTTCTTTTCTATCTGTATTATTTGGACCATTATTGGGTCTTTCCTATACTTATTACGGTTCGTTGAAGGAAAAAAAAAAAAAAAAAAAGGGAGTGGGTTCATGGTCTTGAATTGTATGAGATGTCAGTCTCTGAAGTCTGGACTACTCAAATATATGTATTCTTAACCAACATGTGCTGCCAAATCTTCCCCTCTGTCATTATGGTTCAATTAAGCTCATATTATTTGTCCCCTGGCCCGGGTGTACACCAGCTTAACGATAGAGACCATTTTCCTATATCATAATAATTAAGCTCATAATTAGTTCAGGTAGGACCATATATATGTCTTTGAATAAATATATTATTAATTAACCATCCATATTTGGGGAATTTGTAATTGTTATCAATTATTAGCGTGATTAGCATCTTCTTCTATGGTGTGTTATTATCTTGTATTTCAATTTCATGAAAAATATTTGTAAAGTGCTAAATATTGTAGGTACGAAAAATTATTGTATTTTTTTTTTGTTTAAAGAGATACGACAAGATTTCTATTCGATGCAAAAAAATAAGTTCTAATACAATTCTCTAGAAGGATGTCATGTAGAGCTCATTTAACTAATTGGTCGTGTCCTACTAAATATGATGAAAAATAGGATCTGGGAGCTTTGTAAGTCTCCTCCAATATCCTCACAAACAGGACTCAAGTGTGCCCTAGAAGAGTCTGTAGAAGATGGTGCTCGAACCAATTTTAGACAATCTGTCTTGATTATTCTGACTGAACTAAGATTGAAAACTACCGCACGCATATACCTGATGCACCACGTTAACAAAGTGTATTATCTCATTTTAACATTGTCATGTTATACTGACATGTGTCAACAATGATTGAAATTAAAGACTTAGATTTTTTACACATATTTTGAGAAGATGCAATTGAAGTTTAAGATTTCTCTACTTTTCACAGCAACGAGATGATGATGTAGTTGTTAGATATATAAGTCGCAGAGGAGGTGTAAAGAGAAATAATGGGGTAAAATAGGAAGTTCAAAGGGCTAAAAATTGAAGGGAGGTCCAAATACTAAATAGACCCACTTAGGGCATTTCCAAGAGACTACTTATTTCAAAATAAATTTAATATTTAACTAATTTTAGGCTAAAATTATACTCCAACAGAATACTTAAACAAAAATTAAATTTAACTTTTGCTAAATTCTCTAGCTATATTTAGATAGAGATGGAGAGAATTTAACTAAAGGGCAGTTCTAGTTAGACCTCCCCATTTGCTATTTAGACCTCTTATAATTTTTGTAAAATTTTATTTCCTATTTTACCCACTAAAGAAATAAGAAGAAGAGAAAGAATTTCCTATTTATCACAAACCCATTTATTTGATCTTCCTCGCAATGAGACCTTAAAAAAAACAAGAATTGGTCTTTGGGCATGGATCCGGGAAGCCAAACCTCCTTTTTGAGCAGCAAAATGAACAAAAAATTCATCAAATCATGCTTTCATATTCCATATTTTTTTCTTGCGCGTAACAAATTCTCTATTTTATTCTAATTTAGAAAAGATCATCACATCATCATCAAAACTGCACCTCCCTCTAAAAAGGTTCAATCTTTGCCTCATTAAACATTATTGATGCATCAAAAAACCAAAATAAAGACCAATTTTTTGTGCGAAGCAATCCAATTTTAGTACCTCTCGCTTTCTCAGACCCAGGAAGTACAGAGCTCACTAAACCCAATTCAATATCATGTTTTTCTCTGATTATCGTTTCAACTTATATAAAATTATAAATATAGATTTGGCAAGCCTTCAATTTGAATCCTAACCCAACCACATACTTAGCTGATAAGTCCCAATTCAATCTCAAAATCAAGAACAAGTAGTCAATGATTATGGAAGACATTATTGTTTACATAGAGCTTTGGTGGAAAAAGAATGAAAAATAATACTTGTTGATCAATCTCCATAGCCTTCTATTAAACGAATAGAGAACCTAAGGTTGAACAAATGAAAGAAAGAGGATTTGACTTTGTTGAGGAGAACACATGATTAAAAGAAGCAGTTTTTATTATTATTTTTTTAATTTATAGAAGGGGTAAAATAAGAAATAAAAATTTACAAAAATTAGAAGAGGTCCAAATAGCAAATTGAGAGGTCTGAATAGAACCTCCCTTAACTAAAACCTAAATTTAGTTTGGGATTTAGGTATTCTGCTGGAGCATAACTCAATAGCTAACTAATTATATTTCACTTTTAGCTAGGAAAATAAGTGTCTGAATAGAACCTCCCTATCTAGAATGAATATTTCTTGTGCAATGATAGATGAGACTCATAAAGAATTTGATTTGGCTAAAAATAGCTCAGTTTACCCCATTTATTGATTGATAAAATCTTCAAATGTTCCAAATCTCTAATGGGAGCAAAAGTTCCTGCCAAGTCGCGATAATAAAATTTTGTACATTACTTCTCCGTTCTCCCTCCATATTCGTTTTGAGAGAGCGACTTTAATAGTTGAATGTCCATGATAGTTCCATTTGCCTAAAGTAATGGTCTGAAAGGTCCTTGCATGTGTAAGGGAAGTTTCCCTTTCACAATCCATCTTCCTTTTAAGTGGAAACTAGCTGTTGCAATGTTTATAACTTGTCACGGCAGCAATATGTTTTGTTGTAAATGAATTCACACGCACCCACCTATGAATCTGTATAAATGAACAATTGCCTTTGAAATGATGATCTTATATAATGAGGACTTCATTAAGATTTTCTAATCAATATTTGTGAGACTCATTTTTCGATTACATTTTGACAAATTAATCTTTAGATGTTTAGATATGCATAAATCAATCTTTAGATGTTTAGGAATGCATAAGTAAATCACTTCTAAAATATTTCAATCAAAATGCTAATCATTAAGGTACCGAACTAGATCAAATCAATGGAACAACCAAATCTGTCAAATCTGAACCTTTCATGTTCATAAATGATAAATCACGATTATGAATACCTTAAAAAAATTTAATTTGGTTGAAAGTTTGCAGAAATGATGGACATCGTCATGCTGCAACTTCATGTTGTAGTAGCAATATATAAGCTTTTACAACTTCTCCTCATCCAGATTCCCCTCGTGGGGATTACTGCTCACCCAGATTCGCCTTGAGAGGATTTCTCCTCTACTAAATTCCCCTTGAGGGGATTACTCCTTGCTCATATTTTCCTTGAGGGGATTTCTCCTCACACAGATTCTCTGTTAGAGAATTACTTCTCACGTAAAATGTACTTGATATTATCTAACCGTCCATTTCTATTGGTGCAAGTGCACATCGGTGCATTGAATACTTCCTCATGACTTCTTTCTCACATACTCTTATAGACCCTTATTGGCTACGACAACAGCCGTAACTAAGCAATTTGGTCACTTTCGTGTACTCATGGGACGGCTGGCCCTTGAGGTTTCCTTAAGGAATCAAAATGGCAAGTCATATGTTCGTGTCATGCCAAAATAGCTCATTACAAGCAATGTTGGCAAAATGTCATTATCTATGATTTTGCTTTATAATAGTCTACCTTGAAAAGTATGCACAAAATTACAGAAGCATAAGAGTCTACAAAATTTGACAAAACCTTGTGAAACATCGATACTAATGTGGTTAATTTAATGGAACTTTGTGATGACCAAAACGCATGTGTACTAACATTTTCGAGTCCCCTTTTGCTCATGCTTACATTGTGTAACGGATGCATCACACAGCAAATTCCATGCACATTTACAGTTAAAGCAAAAGGGTAAAGTCTTAAAACCAAACCTCACCAAAAATGCTAATCACACTAACTCCTTACTAGACTTGAAAAAAGAAGAAAAATATTTAAAATAAAATAAAAAATTCAATTAATTGCTTAATTTTTTGGTTTTTTGTTGTTGTTGATTTGTTTGTAAATTGAAAACGATAGTAACAAGGATTTTGAAGGAATGACATATGCAGGAAAAAGGAATGTAGTTTTTGAAATAATATTAGGGTGTGGGTAATTGGCTATTGCCACCCTAATAACTACTTTATTCGCTCTACAAGTTTCTAATTCATTAAAATACTAAAATATCTTAATATTTATTCCAAATAAAAAAATATCTTAATATGAAATTACAATAAAGGACAATATTAGATTAAAAATTACAATTCATTTTTCTTATTATCCCTGTAGAATACGTACTTAAAATTACAATTAATTTTTCTTATTACTCCTTACAGAATGCGTACTTAAACTTCATTTTTAATTTTTTCATTCATCGTTAAACCGGGTGAGATTTATTGACTAAGACCATTAAAAATTACAATTAATTTTTCTTATTACCCCTACAGAATACGTACTTAAACTTCATTCTTAATTTTTTTCATTCATCGTTGAACTCGGTGAGACTGATTGACTAAGATTCATGAGATTGACTGGTAAAGATGAGGAGAAAGCAAAAAACAACTAAGAGAGACATTGAGGAAGACAAATAGAAAAAGATTTCAAGCTAAATCCTATATTGGAAAAGAGCATTTTGGGTATTGCAAATGGGTGAACAAAATAAACATGAAATTAAAAAAAAAAAATTGTAGGGTAAGAAGAGAATGTAGGGTGAACAAAATAAACATGAAATTAAAAAAAAAAATTGTAGGGTAAGAAGAGAATGTAGGGTGAACAAAATAGTTAATAGAGTGGCAATAACCGTTCCCATAATATTATTATTCACTAATCACTACCAATAAAGTGCAATATTTTAGAAATCCAAAAACAACCCTAAGCAGCCTCCAACCGTCGGCCTCCTTCGTCGACGTTGTCCACCTTTTTCCATCACCACATCTCGATCTCTTCATGTCGAGTATTGATTATGTCACTAAAAGTTTTGCTACCTCCTTGGCTATCGCTACCAATGAGGTTGTCGACATCTCCTCCATGGATAACGGGGGGGGCGGGGGGCACAGCCCAATCATACCTTCTGGCAAGGCCTCTAGCTCTCAAGCCAACAAATGCTGCTGACCTGCGTAGGCATTTTCGTCGAATTTGGGTGCTGAATAAAGGCTTCAGCGTTCAGCAAAAAGCCCCAAATCGTTTTCTTTTCTCCTTTGATCTTCGGGGAGATAGAAATAAGGTATTGATGGGTGGACCGTGGAGTTTCAATCATGCTTTGGTTGTTATTCAACTATACGATGGGGTTGCACCTCTACAATATGTAGAGATGGAGAATCTTTTCTTTTGGGTTCGCATCACCAATATGCCGCCAGCATATGAGCAGAGGAACACTATTGTCAATGTTGCCTTTGTTGCGGGTAAGTTTCTTCATCTGGATCAGAAGCTTTTTGATGCAAATCGTGAAATTAGGGTTAGGGTTTCTCATGCAATTTCGAAACCCTTCTTCATGAAAAAAATCCTAAAGTTTGGCAAAGGGGTTGAGCAGGAGGTCCACTTCTTTTTTGAGAATCTTGTGGGCAAATGCAGCATATGCTTTTGTGTGTCTCATAAGGGGGACGCCTGTAAGACTGAAATCACTGTCCCGGCAGTCATGGTGGCTCCTACACCGACTGCAAGGAAGCTTGCGCTCAATAGTCCCTTTTTAGGGTTTCAGGAAAATCAGTTCAAGGATGGTTTGTTTCACTTCCAAGGGCTTACCACCCCCATTCTTCCACCGGTGGGAAGATCTCTTTTTGGAGGTGCTGAGACAAGTAAGGTACGTAAACCTATTGTTCTTCGTCATGCAGAAAAACCACAAGCTCATGAAGACAATGCATTGGCCTTGGTATCGGTTGTAACTGACCAACCTACCAAGAGAGATCGGCCCTTCCCATCTCCAAAAAAGCTGCAATTCTTGATGTCTGATTTACTGGAGGGCAAAACAAGCCCTATTGCTCCCTCCAAGAAGGTAAAAATGCCTGCATTCCCTACTAAATTCAATGCCAAATCTCTGGGATTGGTGGAGACCCCAGGTGGTATGCTTGTGCCGACAGAGGTCATGATGCCTAAACCTTCACAAGTTGAGTTGCATGGAGGAAAGAAGAAGAGAGGTAGGCCATTGGGGCCAAGAATAAAAATCCTCCCAAAGCAAAAAAGGTTCCCGCTGACGATGTCCTGAGTGTTCTGTATTCAGGTAAGCCTCCAAGCCCTAGTCTAATGGGCAAGGAGAAGATATAGGTTTTTTCTTTATGTTTTAGCCTATAAACTATGTAAATGTCTGGCATTGTTATAGGCTCACTTTAATAAGTGGGCGATTATTAGAGTTGGCATATCCTATGTATCACAGTGGCTCCTCCACGAAGTCTTGTCTGGCCATTGTTATGTGTCAGCGGATGGGTATGTAATGGTCTTCTTGGCATGCGCTTTTATCAATGGAATTACCATTTATTCAAAAAAAAAAAGTGCAATATTTTAGAGGATCTTTGCCCCATTTGGATTAGGGCCTTGCTTTGTTTAGAAACATTTACCAATAAAGTTAATTCTAGATTTCTAGATTTGTATGGAAAAGGATCGAATCCACACAAATAATAAGGAGATAGATATGAAAGAAAATGGATACTTGATTTAGTGATATCACTGCAACACTCATGATCCAATTGAATATAAAAGGAGAAAAACAAAAAAGAAAGAAAAAATATCAATTATGAATTTCCCAAGTAACAATGATTTGATATCAACAACACACGAGTCAGCTTTTACAACTATTGTTTTCCTCCTTTCGTTATTTCTGTTACAGACAGAGACAAGTTCAAACTAGTACCCTACTCTCGTACTCTTCCTTCAATCCCACAATTCTTCTCTGCATATATAATTCTCCTTTTACTGTATTTTGATTTCACATCTAGTAAAAGCCTGAAAGCTCTTTCTCCTATTGCTTTATCTCTCAATGGAAAAGGTCCCTATACTTGTTCTTGTTTCTGTTCTCCTTTTGGTGCCAACAGCAACTGCTGCTAGAACCCAAGATGAATCAGAGGACTGGGGCTATGTTGAAGTCCGACCCAGTAAGCAATTCATTCTATCGCATCTTTATGTGTCTTTTGGTATTGCATCAGAAATGTCAAGTGAATTTGGTGTTCATGACTGTTTGCTCTGTTATGATTGTTTTTCACATAAGCACACATGTTCTGGTGGCTTTATAGAAGTCCTAACAGAGTTGAGGATCCCTCAAAGCCATGGCCAATTATTCTCTGGCTCCAGGGTGGACCTGTAAGTACTTTACCAATAATAATACGGAATGAGTGAATGTGGAAAACCCAGAAAGGAAAGTTGTTCATACTCAATAGAACCCAGAAATTTTTTTTCATTTTTTCTTCACTAATTCATTCTGTTTCCGTAAACAAATAGGGAGCTTCAGGAGTTGGGATTGGGAACTTTGAAGAGGTTGGGCCATTGGACACCAATTTGAAGCCAAGGAATTCAACGTGGTTGCAAAAGGCAGATCTTTTATTTGTGGTAAGTCATCAAAACAGACCAACTCTTGAGATCATTGGAATCTTTCATATATTAATTTTGGTTTTTTGGCATGATTTAGGATAACCCAGTTGGAACCGGATTCAGTTTTGTGGAGGACAACGCTCTGTTTGTGAAAAATGATGTGGAGGCAGCCACTGATTTGACAACACTACTGAAAGAGCTATTCAACAGAAATGAGAGCCTCCAGAAGAGTCCTCTGTTCATTGTGGCAGAGTCTTATGGAGGCAAATTTGCAGCGACTCTTGGACTTTCAGCTATAAAAGCCATTGAAGAAGGAACACTAAAGCTTAGACTTGGAGGTAAATAGTAACTAGTTAATTTTTTGGTTTAATTAGAGAAAACCGAGATCCTTAAAATGATGAAACCGGATTTTTTATATTTCCTTCTGTATTTTAGGTGTTGCATTGGGAGACAGTTGGATCTCCCCGGAAGATTTTGTGGTACTTTTGCCTAATTCAACTAGTTTGACCCAATAATTCATTAATTTACTGGATTTTTACTCGATTTCCAAGTGATATTTACAGTTTGGTTTTTATATGTGCACAATGTAGCTTTCATGGGGTCCTCTTCTCAAAGACGTTTCAAGGATTGATGATGATGGCTTGGAGAAATCAAACAGGTCCATTGATTAATTGATTTGGTCTGGTTTCGATGAGTAATATTTGATGTTAGAAAATGATGGATTTGGGAAGTGGTCAGATTTGAGATTTCTAATAAAACCCATTTTGGTTAACAGTGTGGCTCAGCTGATCAAGCAGCAGATTAAGGAGGGGAAATTAGAAGATGCAACTAATTCATGGAGTCACCTTGAGAACCTCATTAGCGCCGGGAGTAACGACGTGGTAAGTTTATTTTTCTTTTTTTATATCTTTTATTGAGAGATTTATGAGTCTAAATGTTGCATGATTTTTCTATCGCAACACGTGCATATTGTAAGATGAAGGTTACATGTAGTTTACCATTTTTTTTTTCATGACTGATTTTCAAGTATTATAACTCATATATTGTGATCTTAATTTCCAGGATTTCTATAATTTCCTATTGGATTCAGGAATGGACCCACTGTCAGTATCTGTGACAACCACTGAAATATCACCAAAAAAATTTACATTTACAAGATATACAAGATATCTAAATTCCTTGAGGCAGTCTTCATTAGCACCAGGTGGTAATGGAGATCTTGACACATTGTTGAATGGTGTCATTAAAAGGAAGCTTAAGATTATCCCAAACAATGTGACGTGAGTGTATATGTATTACCATTTATCTCACTTCATATTTGAAATTCACTCATTAAAAGTTTTTTTCTGCAGTTGGGGAATGCAGTCCGACAATGTGTTCGAAGCTATGACCGGAGACTTCATGAGACCCAGAATTGATGAGGTAACAATATGATTAATATGGTACCTCAAACAAAAATTATTGTGCATTCTAGAAAATTTCATCTAATTTTATTGCATCTCTAAGATTTAGGGTGGTAATCTAACACCAAGTGAGTTAGGAGTTTGGGATCACATGTCTGGGATCTAATTTAATAACAGAAAATAGAGTATAATACATAAATATAAAAATACTGACTTGCTCACCAATATGAATTTGTAAAATGAAACCCAACTCTTCAAATGTGAAATAAAATAATTACACCACTTCTGTGTGGGTCAAGTCTCTAGCTTTTTTATTATTTATTTGATTGCACTGAAATTCAAGAAGATTCTGAATTTCTTCTCATCGTATTTATCGTCAAAGTTTGGAAATGAACGTTCCTTTTGATCTATCAATGTATTCTTCCACAACGCAATCAAACCTGTCCTTATTACTACATTTGTCCTTCAGCATGGTTTTTTTTTTTTTTTTTCATCATATAGGTTTACCTCTTCTTGTCATCTACTCTACGACACTTCTCATTTGTCTTAGAGTAAAATCTTATTTTGGAGTCAATTTTTGATTTATTTATTTCTTTTATTTTTGGCTTTTTGCAAGTCTTCCCTTTTCATATTTCACATAGGTTGATAATTACTCCACTCATATTTATTTCTTTTGGACTTGAACAGGTTGATCAACTCCTTGCCAAAGGGGTCAATGTCACAATATACAATGGGCAAGTAAGACTCCTCAAATCTTCTTTACTCGGGTTTCATGATTAAGTCTAAAAGACTAAAAGTGGACCAATAAAATGTGCATGCTAGGTAATAACGTCACGTTATACATAAGTGCTCATGAGTCACTAATCGACCCTAACAATGATTAAACACTAATCATATTTACAACATGTACTCCATTTTAGCTAATGACATAATGTGGTCGGGGAATAATTAATGTAGGTTGATCTTATATGCGCAACTAAGGGGACAGAAGCATGGATTGAAAAGCTCAAGTAAAAACCCTCTATCCACCATTTTCGAGAAATATTCGTTACTGTGAATTTTAATTTCATTTTTAGTAAATGATTTTTCATTTTTTTTTTGTTTTTAGGTGGGATGGACTCCAACAATTTCTGAACAAGAGTAGAACCCCTCTCTACTGTGGAAGTGATAGAAGTACGAGAGGATTCACTAGGTCGTACAAAAACCTTCACTTCTATTGGATTCTCGGAGCAGGACACTTTGTAAGTTATAATTTACTCCCCTACTGATAACAGTAAATGTTTCTACCCCCCCC
>BDJD01000786.1:1332-79919 GCA_002564525.1 Rosa multiflora | reverse complement strand
TTCCAGGGTTCAAAAAAAAAAGGCTCCTAATTTGGTTTAGGTCCTAGTTTAGAAACATTACCAATAAAGTTAATTCCAGATTTGTATGGAAAAGGAACGAATCCACACAAATAATAAGGAAATAGGAAAGAAACACTCATGATCCAATTGAATTTAAAAGAAGTAAGAAAGAAAGAAAGACAAAATACTTTCAAATAAAACTTCTAATTGACTTCACTGCTCGCCAGTCGCCACATACAAATCAATTCTGAATTTCCCTAGTAACAATGATTTGATGTCTACAACACGAGTCGGCTTTTAAAACTATTTATTTTCCTCCTTTTGTTATTACTGTTATTCTTCGTTCAATCCCATAATCCTTCTCTCTGCATACATAAATCTCCTTTCACTGCATTTTGATTTCTCAACTGGTAAAAGCCTGAAAGCTCTTTCGATCCCATTCCTTTCTCTCCCAATGGAAAAGCTCTATATACTTGTTCTTGTCTCTGTTCAACTTTTGGTGCCAGCAGCAACTGCTGCAGCAACCCAAGATGGATCAGAGGACTGGGGCTATGTTGAAGTCAGACCCAGTAAGCAAATCATTCTATCTCACCTTTATGTGTCTTTTGGTATTGCATCAGAAATGTCAAGTGAATTTGGTGTTCATGACTGTTTGCTCTGTTATGATTGTTTTTCACAGAAGCACACATGTTCTGGTGGCTTTATAGAAGTCCTAACAGAGTTGAGGATCCCTCAAAGCCATGGCCAATTATTCTCTGGCTCCAAGGTGGACCTGTAAGTACTTTACCAATAATAATACGGAATGAGTGAATGTGGAAAACCCAGAAAGGAAAGTTGTTCATACTCAATAGAACCCAGAAATTTTTTTCATTTTTTCTTCACTAATTCATTCTGTTTCCGTAAACAAATAGGGAGGTTCAGGAGTTGGGATTGGGAACTTTGAAGAGGTTGGGCCATTGGACACCAATTTGAAGCCAAGGAATTCAACGTGGTTGCAAAAGGCAGATCTTTTATTTGTGGTAAGTCATCAAAACAGACCAACTCTTGAGATCATTGGAATCTTTCATATATTAATTTTGGTTTTTTGGCATGATTTAGGATAACCCAGTTGGAACCGGATTCAGTTTTGTGGAGGACAACGCTCTGTTTGTGAAAAATGATGTGGAGGCAGCCACTGATTTGACAACACTATTGAAAGAGCTATTCAACAGAAATGAGAGCCTCCAGAAGAGTCCTCTGTTCATTGTGGCAGAGTCTTATGGGGGCAAATTTGCAGTGACTCTTGGACTTTCCGCTCTAAAAGCCATTGAAGAAGGAACACTAAAGCTCAGACTTGGAGGTAAATAGTAACCAACTTTTTGGTCTAATTGGAGAAAACCAAGATCCTTAAAATGATGAAACCGGATATTTGATATTGCCTTCTGTATTTTAGGTGTTGCACTGGGAGACAGTTGGATCTCCCCGGAAGATTTTGTGGTACTTTCGCCTGGTTCTACTAGTTTGACCAATAATTCATTAATTTACTGGATTTTTACAGATTTATACTCGATTTCCAAGTGATATTTACAGTTTGGTTTTTATATATGCACAATGTAGCTTTCATGGGGTCCTCTTCTTAAAGACGTTTCACGGATTGATGATAATAGCTTGGAGAAATCAAACAGGTCCATTGATTAATTGATTTGGTCCAGTTTTGATGAGTAATATTCGACGTGAGAAAATGATGGATTTGGGAAGTGGTCAGATTTGAGATTTCTAATGAAACCTATTTTGGTTAACAGTGTGGCTCAGCTGATCAAGCAGCAGATTAAGGATGGGAAATTAGGAGATGCAACTAATTCATGGATGCTACTTGAGAGCCTCATCAGATCCGGGAGTAACGATGTGGTAATTTTATTTTTCTATTTTCATATTTTTTACCGAAATTTCTGTGTCTAAATCTTAGTTGATTTTTCTTTCGGTGCGTCTATTGTCACTCTATCATTTTCTTAGTTCATCCTACAAATATTTGAATTATTGAAATACTATATTACCCAAGTGTAAAATGACTACTAAGTACATTAATTTTCTAAAATCCAAATTTGTAAAAAAAAATAATAATAAATAACCAATGAATTAATTTCTCATTTCTCATTGGATAACATTAATCTTCATCTTCTCCACTCAAATTTGCATTTATTACTATTTTTTGTCTTTTTGTTACCTCTTCATCAAGAATTCGTTATTTAATTCACAAAATTATTAGTGATAATTGCATCAAAATCTTTGCAATACCTTCTGTGAACACCGAAAGTACAAATTTAAAACACGAAAGAAAAATCTCAATATCTTCTCAGGTGATCGAGTTGGTAAGATCCTCTAGGTGTGGAACCCCCACACCCGGGTTCAAATCCAGCCAATGCTTATTGGAGTTACATCCCAATATATTCTTGGTGGCCAAGGGGGAGGAAGCGTTCTGACATGATCCCCCAGCACAGATTAGTCTCTGGGTCTATGATCATTGCTCATAGTTGTTAACCAACTAATCTTTTGACATGGATTGAAATAGACGAACATTGAAGCAGAAAGAAATTTTTTTTTTTTTTTCTCATTTCTCATTGGATAACATTAATCTTCATCTTCTCCACTCAAATTTGCATTTATTACTATTTTTTGTCTTTTTGTTACCTCTTCATCAAGAATTCGTTATTTAATTCACAAAATTATTAGTGATAATTGCATCAAAATCTTTGCAATACCTTCTGTGAACACCGAAAGTACAAATTTAAAACACGAAAGAAAAATCTCAATATCTTCTTCATTGCTCATAGTTGTTAACCAACTAATCTTTTGACATGGATTGAAATAGACGAACATTGAAGCAGAAAGAAATTTTTTTAAAAAAAAAAGGAAGTAAATTAGATTATGATTTTGTAATGAAACTTTAATATATTATAGTTTTTTTATTGGTATAAATTAAATGCGAGATTTTCATCATGGGGAAATGATCATTTACCCGATTTTAGGCTAAAAATTGCCCACTTGCTCCACCAACTGTTTTTTAACCCCATTTACCCAAAACACTCTAAGAGATTATTTCCCCCTTTACCCAATTAATTCTTTTTTATTTTTTTTTGAGACTTTTTTGCCCTCTCCTTCTTTTTCACTTAGAGGGAGAAGTAGCGATGGCAATGGGGCGGGTTGGGGATGGGGATCACAATACCATCCCCATCCCCGGGGTCATTTTCTACCCCCATCCCCGCCCCAATCCCCAATAAAAATATATTGGATATTCCCCGTCCCCATCCCCATTGGGGACTAAACCTCCAAACCCGCCCCAAATCCCCAATAAGAATTTAATAAATAAAATAAATTTTTTCTCATATTGCCTTTTTTAAAATCAAAATCTACAACAAATAGATTTAAAATATGATTAAATTCATAAATCATAATTCAGTGAGTGCAAAAGTCAAAACACCATTAAAGTAATTGTGTAGCCATTAAAGTAAAGTAGTAAATGTATATATTTGTGATTTATATTATAAAAAATAAATTAAAAAAAATAAATATAAATATATATATATATAAGTTAAATATATGTATATATTATTGGGGCGGGTTTGGGGATGGGGATCACAATACCATCCCCGCCCCATCCCCAATCTTAGATAGCGGGGATTGGGGATCCCCATCCCCATTCCCCATTTGTCCCCGAATTCTCCCCCATTAGGGGCGGGTATCCAATGGAGCTCCGCTCCGCTGGGGATTTTTGCCATCCCTAGGGAGAAGTCATCCTCCACCTTGCCGGCCTCCGGTGACCAGTGGCAGGGCGCCGGCTACCGGTGACCGGAATCCGGCGACAGGTGACAGGAATCCGGCGAACGGTGACTGGAATCCGGTGACCAGTGACGGGAATCCGGCGAACGGTGACCGGAATCCGGTGACTGTGACCGGAATCCGACGACCGTTGACCGGAATCCGGCGACCGGTCCCTAATAATATCCAGTAACCATATTATTGCCTCCCAAAAATCATATTATTGCCGTCCAGTGAATTGTATGAACTCCCAAAACCAAAATGAATACACTACAGGCACAATTGATCAATTTATAATCATATTATTGCCTCTCAATAATCATATTATTGCCCCCCAATACAAAGTCCAATGTCTCTACTGCCTCCCAATAGACCACCAAAAAATGCACCTTTTTGTAGGATTCACAGATAATTTGACTTTAATACACAGAAAACAACATGTAACTTATCAAAACACCACACTATAGTGATCCTTGTCCCTCGTATCAAAGTCTACTGGGGGCCAATAATGTGTCTACTGCCCCCCAGTAGACCATCAAACAAACCCCACAATTACATTGCAATGTCAGATTACTTACATTGTTGAACAGATAGTAGATCATTGGCTTTCATAGTCCCTTCCATTTAGCAAGAAACAAAGAAGAAAGAAAGTAGTCAAAGTACAATAGTGAAAAGTCGCCGTGCCCCAAGACGGCAAGGTCTCGATTTTGGAGAACTGCAATTAACAGCAGGATCGTGCATGCTAACTGCGTGGCATCATCTCGTTCACTCAATCACCACACTCAAATAAGTAGAGCACCAAATTCTGACTCCATCTCACTGCTTCCCCACTTCCGACCAAAACAGAACCTCACTAGAACCCGACACAGCGGCCGGAGATGGCCGAGGACGGCAGTTCAATAGTTGCAGAGTTGGACCGAGCGGCAGAGGGATTGTCTTCCAGAGAAGCGGAGCTGAGGCAAGAGATTGAGCAACACAAGCACGAAAAGGCAGTGCTGGAGGAGAAGCACCAATTCGAGATTCTAGAGAGGCTGAAGGTGAAGGACGAGCTCCGGAGCCAAGCTGCTGATAATGGAGCAGTTCCCGGAGACTGCTGCCTCTATCGTCTTCTTCAAGGTCGACTCCGACGTCATGTTCCTCGACGACCGCGACTTCCTCAAAACCGACGCCGAGATCGGCGACGACGGCAAGCTCCACGTCAAGGTGTGGAAGTCCAACGCGTCCAAACGGTCACTCTCGGCAATGACTCCTCGCGCCGTCCAACCTCACCGGCGCGTGAAGCAGAGAGAGAGAGAGAGAGACTCTGGGAGGAGAGAGAGTTTGAGACGAGACAGAGATCGATGAGTTTTAGGTGAATTGACAGGACAAAATTGTCAATAGATATTAAATTGGGTAAGTGGGGTTAAAAAACTCTTAGTGGAGTAAGTGGGCAATTTTGTTGTTGAAATTGGGTAAGTGGTCACAGCCCTAGGAAAAAAAATCTCTTTTAATTAGATATGTCATATAAGGATATTCTTGGAAATAGAAATGGGTTACATAAGTAAACTTAATAATTAAAATTAAAATATAGGGTGTAATGAGCAAGTAGGGTGAACAAAGAAAATAATATGGTGGAAATAGCCGCACCTTTTTTCTTTCGCAACACGTGCATATATTGTAAGATGAAGGTTACATGTAGCTCACCACTTTTTTTTTTTTTTCCTCATGACTGAGTTTCATATATTGTGATATTAATTTGCAGGATTTCTATAATTTCCTATTGGATTCAGGAATGGACCCAGTGTCTTCTGTGACAACCACTGAAATGAATGTTGCACTAAAAAAATATACAAGATATCTAAATTCCTTGAGGAGGCCTTCATTAGCACCAGGTGGTAATGGAGATCTTGACACGTTGATGAATGGTGTCATTAAAAGGAAGCTTAAGATTATTCCAAACAATGTGACGTGAGTATATATGTAATTACCATTTGCACTCTAGTAAATGTCTCACTTCATATTTGAAATTCACTCATTAAAAGTTCATTCTTCAGTTGGGGAATGCAGTCTGACAATGTCTTTGAAGCTATGATCGGAGACTTCATGAGACCCAGAATTGATGAGGTAATAATATGATTAATATGGTATATAAAACAAATATTATCTTGCGTTCTAGAAATTTTCATCTAATTTTGTTCTATCTCTAACTTTTACTCTGAAATTAAATTTGAGACAGGTGATCACAAACTCCAAACTCACTTAGTAATTAGATGACCACACTAAACTTAGAGATAGAACAAAATTAGATGAAAATTTCTAGAACGCAAGATAATATTTGTTTTATATACCATATTAATCATATTATTACCTATGTGAAATAAAAAATTACACCCACTCTAGAGGGCCAAGTTTCTAGCTTTTTAAATTATTTATTTCATTGCACTGAAATTTATGAAGATTCTGAAATTCTTCACAACGTGTTTATCATCCAATTGAGAAATCAAATTTGGGAAATGAACTCCCCTTTTGTCTATCAATGATTCGTTTTCCATATATATGTATTCTTCTGCAACCCAATCAAACCTGTCCTTATTACTATATTTGTCTTTCACCATGATTCGTTTTTCATATATGTATTCTTCTTGCCATCTACTCTACGACACTTCTGATTTGTCTTAAAGTAGAGAATCTTATTTTTGAGTCAATTTTTGATTTACTTATTCCTTTTTTTTTCTTTTTCTTTTTTGCAAGTTCTTTCCTTTTCATATTTCACGTAGGTTGATAATTACTCCATTCATATTTATCCATTTTGGACTTGAACAGGTTGATCAACTCCTTGCCAAAGGGGTCAACGTCACAGTATACAATGGTCAAGTAAGATTCGAGGAATCTTTTTTACGTAGCTTTCATGATTAAATATAAGGGCAAACCAATAAAATGCATGTGCTAGGTTATTCTTCATGTTACAAGGAAGTACTCTTGAGTGACTAATCGATCGTAACAATGATTAAACACTAATCATATTTACGACATCTACTCTACTCTAAGTAATGACCTAACATGGTGCACCATGTGGGTGAATAATGTAGGTTGATCTCATATGCGCAACCAAGGGGACTGAAGCATGGGTTGAAAAGCTCAAGTAAAAACTCTCTATTCACCATTTTAGGAAAATATTCGTTACTTCAAATTCTTTCATTTTTGGTAAATGATTTTTTTTTTTCCAGGTGGGATGGACTCCAACAATTTCTGAACAAGAGTAGAACCCCTCTCTACTGTGGGAATGATAGATTTACCGGAGGATTTACCAGGTCGTACAAAAACCTTCAATTCTATTGGATTCTTGGAGCAGGACACTTTGTAAGTCAAAATTTACCCACCTACTCATAACCGTAAATGTTTTTGCCTCCTTTGTATCTGAATTAACTGTCGATGTCTTGTCAGTTGTCATTTCTTATCCTATTTTAAGGAGATTTTCCTATATACCCGCATTTTTTTGTACGTTAGTAACTTAGTATTATTTCATTCATTCTGGAAAAAAAAACTTAGTATTATTTCATTCATTCTGGAAAAAAAAAAATTGAGTTTTACTTGGTCAATATTTTAACGAGACTACCCTATATCCTTATTGTTTTGTATGTTAATATTATTTCATTCATTCGGAAAAGAAAAGAGAAAATAATTGAGTTCTACCCGGTAAGAATTTTAACAAGACTACCTTGTATTCTCGCATTGTTTTGTATATATGTACGTTAGTAACTTAGTATTATTTCATTCATTCTGGAAAAAAAAACTTAGTATTATTTCATTCATTCTGGAAAAAAAAAATTTGAGTTTTACTTGGTCAATATTTTAACGAGACTACCCTATATCCTTATTGTTTTGTATGTTAATATTATTTCATTCATTCGGAAAAGAAAAGAGAGAAAATAATTGAGTTCTACCCGGTAAGAATTTTAACAAGACTACCTTGTATTCTCGCATTGTTTTGTATATTATTATTTTTTACGAAATATACATTAGCACATTGCCAAATTGTTAATTTTATTCTTGAATTTTAAGTTCGTGTGAAAAAGGATAAATCCATATGCATGCATCGTTAATTCTTGCATTGACCAAAAGAACTATCAACTATGTAATGTATTGCTTTGTAACGCATGACGGTGACAATTATTGAGTACCATATACTTCATTGTTTAGTGGTGGAAGTTTCGTACGATAGATACTGAGAGAGTGGCCGGGCAATCAGAGAGGTCTGAGCAGTCAGAAGTGATCTGCAGACCACTCGTGCTTAGAAGACAGAGTCAGAGTCTTGCTGACCAAAGCCTGATATCATATTTATATACATGTAGGTACCTGTGGATCAGCCCTGCATTGCTTTGAATATGGTGGCTGATATTACACAGTCACCTGCTGCTGCTGCTTCTGCTTCTGCTTCTCCACATAGAAGAACATAATAGACCATGCACGTTTATTTTCGCAGAGGCTACGTGATGTAGTATCAGTTCTACAATAAGCAGACAAACAAAGAAAGAGCAAGAAGATGAAGAAGGTACAGAAGACAGGGACAGAGTCAACAAGCAAAAGTAATAACGACGTGTCGCACGCACATCTCCCTATGGAACTAGTTATATAGTACATACTGATTTTTAAATAAATAAATGAAAATTAACCCCACTGTTAGTTATTCCATATTACCAAAAGGCACATTCTTGATGTATAGACACATTATTATATTATAGACAAACCCAATACATTAATGGCATTCTAAACAAGGAGAATATATATTTAGACTCGTACTAGTATGAACCTGTCTAAATTCTCTCTTATTTGCTTAAATTTGGCAATTTAAATATCATTTAATTATTTAAATTTAAATAAATCAAACTTCAAATATCATCTCTGTAAAAAAAAAAATCAATAGAAACATAAATCGTTTACTTATTCGATTGCCTTAAATAAATGAATAATTCTCGTGAAAGTTACTAATGTCAGTAATATTAGCTCATCTGCAACAATATAAAGGTTTAGTACCCAGTCCTGACACATGATTGTGTTGAATGAGTATGATTTAGTTTTTCTTACTTAGGGTGAAGTATTTAGAGTTGTTTAAGTATTGGTTTTCTTAATTTGCAGGATTAGGAAGCCATTGGAGAGGTTGAGGCCGTCCTCACGGACTCAGCCTCTGTCAAACTTCTTTGTTGTTTGCCGGAAGGCGAGGGGCTCTAAGATTTGAAAATTTTAGCTACATTGGGTTGAGCTAGTTTGAAGGGAGCTTTCTTTGTTAGTCTTTTTTGTTTAGGAGAGTTTGTATGAGCAACTTTTATGCCTTATACTCTTATCTACTGTTATCAGTTGGTCCTTGTTGTGGATAGTTGCACACTGGAAAACAATGGTCCTACAAGTTCTTCTTTATCTGTGCTATGCGCCCATGAAATTCTAGGTAAGCTCCCAATCTCTCTGTATACTTACTGTCCGCTATAGTGTTGCAAGAGAAAAACCTGAAACAAGATTCTCTTACTCCGGTATATTTTTAATTTTTGTATTCTCAATTCTCAAACATGTCCGGTGATTATCGTAATAGTTTGATGGGGTTTCCTTAATAAGTCCGACCGAGTCATTCATACATACAACCATGTATATGCTGGTTGGCTAGACAGATTACTGCTGTGATTTAATTCAAAGGTACTCCAATTTGCAAGTTCTAAGAGCGGCGGTTGGGATTGGGTATATAGGATTAGAAAGTATGCTAAGAACTTGCAATCCTCTAACACTCAACAGTCTACACTCTTGAGCACAATAATAATTGCACTTAGAAAGGCTCTTTGGAAGAGGTAGTGTTTCCCTGCAGGTGACGGTTTTTCTCCATAGGAAATGTTTTCTTCCCTGCACAAGAAGCCTTAGTTTTCAAATTGGAGCTCGAAATATCTTTAGGTTTGATGAGACTATCTCTAGGTTTGGTGAGACTTCCAATATAGCAGCCCCTCTCCTCCTTTGTTGAAGACTCAACGGAAGCAGACATGGCATGCATAGGAGTAACTGGTCCTTAAAGTATTTCTTCCAATCCAGGCAACCCAGTTTTGGCTCCACTCCAGCCAGCGCTCGTCCACTTGTAGGTAGTGACCCAAAGACGATCCCACCTTGTGCACCCACTTCAAGTTGGTGAAAGCCGACGGGAGGCCATGGATCTGAACCCAAACCGGATGGAGATGAACCAACACCGCTATGATGTCAACCACACCATCATAATCGGCCACCATCACCATTGCCATGCAATAGAACCAACTACCCTTTGGAAAGTATAGCTGCTTGTCATCAGATTCAGTAAAGTGACCATTGAGTTTCACAGAACATGAGGAAATGAGGAAGAAGGCTTGGAACCCTGGAAGCCAAGGTTTCAAAACGCTAGTTTCTTTTGTGACCTGTATTTTGAGATTGCATGCACAATTGAATTGCCCCCACCAAGACCTAAGTTTCTATATTTGTAGTTTGAAGTTTTCATTTTCTAGGCCATCGGCCCTCATTTGAGACTAGTTTTCTTTTTCTTTTTTCCTCTGTGAGAAGAATGAGGCTGGATAATTTGCCTTTGATCAGCATAATGACTTGTACACGACGGACAATTTTAAGACTTACAGAAGCAAATCCAGATGGTATTGGATGGAACTAAGGGGAGCTGAGCGAACTACATTTTTGGCAACTGCATTGGAAGTGATACAACTCAGGTAACTGAAGCTAGCATTTTTTATAGTATTGTGTTCCCAGAAATTGCATGAAAATCATCATGATTACAATAGTTTCTTCCACTTGTATATCATCATAAGCCTTATGTGATCCAAAATTACATTGAATTTTTCCTACCAAGGGTGATTGTATGTTACAAAGGGATGACAAGATATACAGCCTGAATCAACATATACATTACAGTACAGAAAAATCAAAACAGGAATAAAATATACATTCATATAAAAAATCAAAAGTGAACAGCAACATGTGAGGTTCTATATGATTGAAACCTACCAGAGTTATTCGAACTTAAATGTTCATTCGATCTTTTCTAGTACTTCCAACCTAGTTTTTCTCTTCCAACCTTTCATTGTGGCAACCAGATTGATCAACCCAACAATTTGATTTTTTGTATACTCCTGCAAAGGAAAGTATATATTGCATACTTAGTACGCGAGATAATTAGTATCCAAAGCTTGCCAGAAAATGTCTAGCAATGAAAATTCTTACAGGGTGTGCGCGTGCCCAGTGCACATATTCAGTTTCAGGAAGATAGTATGCCTGATCAAGAGTAGAAGATAACAATTAGTAATCATTATGTTGGAGTTCAAGATTTTTCTTTTTCTTTTTGTTTTTAAAACAATTGATTTAATTCCTGTCAAACAAGTCGGCATATTTCCTACTCCGACCCACTTATTCGTTATCTCCATTATTTAGTCATTACCAACATCAACAGCATCGTTAACTACACATTATGCTTGAGCTTTACCTTAATGAAGCCCTCAACTATTTGCAAATGAGGCTTGACATTCATGGAGACAAAATGTTGTAACCCATTGATCAAAACCTGACACGGATAAAGGAGTGTCATATTATACTAAGTTGCAAATGGGGGAGGTCTTTAGTGAAGGAAAATTGAAATGTAATAGTCCTGTCAAATGTTAAAAGGAACCTGAAGATCCAATGACATGAGAGCCCTCCCTTCATCAGTACACCTCTTGACACGTGATAGACCTTCTACAAGAGTATGGGCAACAATTTCCAGTCCATAATCTAAGAGGCGATCTTGAACCTAAAAGTACAAAAATTATAATTGAGATTTAATCCATCATATTTTTATTTTTAAAATATACCCACATTACATCTTATAATCAAAGCCTCAACCGAACCTAGTGATTGCATGAGATACCAAATTTTAGATTCGGGGTAGTTGCATCATGCCATAAGCACAAAACATTATACAGAACGTAAGAGCCACAATGTAAAACCGATCAACTTATTTACCTCTTTACTTCCTGGAAAAAATGAAACTAGATGGAGAAACAGAATAACAACACAATCATAATTCACACTTCTACTTCTGGCAGCACCACAATTACCATAAGAGTCAACCCATTAATCGTCTAAATCCCATTCCTCACCCCTGAGAAATAAGTACATATCTACACTTATTCGGGAAAAATGGAACTCCAAGAGCATAACAGAATAACTACAGTCATATTCCACACTTCACACTTCTTGCAGAATATCAGTCATCATAAGAGGCATCCCTGTGACCATCTAAACCCTATTCCTCATCCCTCCCCCACCCCCACCCCCAAAAATTAGATATCTACACAGACAACACAATAAACTACAGTTATTAGGATATATCACTTAGCATAAGACTCATCTCATTAACCACGAAACCCCATCCCCATTCCTCAGCCCTCCCCCACAGCCCCACCCCACCCTCAACCCCACAAAAAAATACCCAAACAAAGAATACACTATGAACTGCATGTACTGATATATAACAGCTAATAATAGTAGGCCAAGGAAAAAAGTGGTTGTAATAATGCTAGGAAATTAACTGATTTATTACCTCCTTGCGGATTCCCCCATGAGCAAGCCTTGTTTTGTAGTGCTTAAATTCTCCCAACAACAAATCAACATACCTAATAAAGCAACAACTCATGTCAGAAGACTTGAAACCTGTCATATGTACATGAGAAAGAACACTGAGGGCGTAGATCAGGCATTTCAGCAGAATGTACCAAATTTTTCAAATATTGCAGCATATAGAAGGACAAGGAAAATATGGCAAGGAAAAAGAAATGATATATTCACACCTAAAACTGTGCAATAAGACAAATTATACTTGGTGAAACTTTTTATGGGACTTGGGTATCTGTGGCAGCAGCTCTTCAGAAACATACAAGCTGATCCAGAAGAGCCACAAGCCTAATTTATTGCAATTTTGTGCTCGATCAAATACTTACAGAACAGACCACTATTTCCAAACATACAATCGTAATTTAAGATACAAATAGATCATCTCTGATGCTGACCCAAGACTGGAATCATATACATAAATAAAAAAATCCCAGTGCTACAAGAACGCAAAGGGTGACATTCAAAAACAAAAAAGAACATTGTTGAAAGAACTTACCCATTATGTTCGAGTCCAAGTTCTTTGACTTCCCATTTTGCATTGGCAATCCGATCAACATACCTGCAAAGAGTGTTGGCCACAAAAGATTGAGTAGAAAATCACATAGACCAGCCCAGAATGTGTAAAGCCAGATAAGTCTCAGTTGCACAAATTTAGGTGGTATTAAATATATAAAGTAGTTGGCCAAATATTGTAATTTTACACGGAAATATTTAAACTGCTAGCTGAACTTTTCTTCACCAAAGTAATTACAAGTAGATACTATAGTCAAATAGACGAGGAAAATTATAGACTAGAGACCAGAGGAAAACGAGAAATTTATAATAACAGAACATATTTCCAATAATTTCCAAAAAAGGACTGCCTATGTGCACAACAAAACAACCCAACCCAGCAATGGATTTTCTGGTCTTACCCGTTAATATGGAGGAGCAATCTTGCAGTTGTCCTATGAATTTGCTCTATAAGATCTGGTACAGCATCCACCTAGGAAAAAAAAAACATATCACCATCATCTGAATTATAGGAGTTTCTTTAAACAATCTATATAATTAATGGATTGTCAAACACTTCACTCCTGTAGAAGGAAACATGCATGGACCCTTACAGATGATGTGGTGCAGAAACTTAAGAGAGAGAAAAAGAACAAAACAAAATATAAAAGAAAAAGAAAGAGATAGAAGCAATATAGAAAGAGTATAAGAGTACAATATCAGACTCTATGTCTAGTACCAAATGTTTCTATCAACCAGTTCTGCAGCATTGAACTGAACCACCATTTTTCCATAAACTTTCTATCCTAATTTAGGTGCTTCAAGTGTCCATATCAGCAGTACTGAGGAAGTGTTCAATATGCTTTTGTATATAAATCTTTGGTCTTTTACATTGGGAAGTATCTATGAAGCAACAGTCTTTCAATTTAAAAAAAAAAAAAAACTTCATCACAGATAATTACACATGCAAACATATTGTTAGTCAGATCCTCATTGAATCATCAACTGCAGAAAGTTAAACCAAGACAATATCATATCATCTTTCTGCAATTACCAAGCCACTTATGACAGATTATGAGGAACTCCTACAGAGAATAACAAATGAACCTACCAAATTCACATAGAAATCTTCAACTACAGCAGCATTTTTCTGAAAAAGCATTGTCTGGAGATGAGCCTTGGATCTATGCAATATTCGAGCAACGAGAGAGAGAGTATCAGCACCTGCACATCTTTCCTGCAAGGTAAGGGCCGTTTAGCTCAAGGCAGATTTAGATTGAATATGGAAGTCCTCACTATGGAATTGCAAAATCCCAAAAAAGGAAAGTTATGTTTTACTTTTCAAATAAGCAACAATATAATATCCAAACTAAAGACCACCCGATTTCTTTTCATTAAAAATAAAGTAGAAAAAAGGAAAGAAAGAAAGAGAAGAGTCTGACTGAACAATTTGCTTGATAGAATTGTGACTGATACACCACACAACCAATTTATGTTCCTCAGAACATGGTAAACTGGCAATATGTATTCTAGAAAAGTGGAATGAAAACTTCTTGTGAATGTAAATACTAAGCCCTAAATGCAAATTGGCAATCAAAATTTAAAAAAAAAAAGGTGGACAGCACGTTCCTTTTTTTTTTTCCTTTCTTTTTTAGAGAGAGAGAACTCTGAAATTTTATTAACAAAGACATGAACAGAAGATTGCAGACACAAGTCCACTTTCAAAGAGCAGGAGCAAAGAAAAGCTCTACTAGGCACACAGATAACATGACCATCAAGAAAACACAAACCTCCAAGAGAATATCACTTCATCAACTCACTGCAGCTTTGCAATCTAATAATATTTAAAAACTACAGTGAAATGTGGACTGCAAGATTTTGATCTTAGGAATAGTAATATGCAAGATTCTGATCTTAGGGATCATCATAGACGAAAATTACGGCACATAAAACCAAAGAATTTGGAATCAAGGATTAAAAGTTGTTTCCTGCAACTAATAGAGGACTGAAAGGAACATCAGACAATGATGAATACCTTGAGACCAAAAGATGTTCCAGGTGTGCTACCAAAATTTGTACTGGAAGGACTCATAGGTGTGATATCTGCATGTGTAAATGGTGAATTCAAAGATGTGGGGGAAGATGATGAGGGCTTCATCCACTGGTCACAATTTTGTTGTATTCTGGACAATGCTGTCTTCAGGCGATCTGTGCAGAATAATATCATGGGATTTTCAAGTGTGCATCATTATGTGAAAATAGCTGAAATCTAGACATCTTAATGCTTTGACTAAAAACTAGTCGTAATGCTTGAGCAGAAGAATAGAAATTAAAATTTAAAATAAAAAATAATAAAGAAGAAATGACAAGTACTGAAACAGACAACAATTGAATAAAGAATACATTAATTTTTTGGTCTGAAAATAAATAAATAAAGAATACATAACAACTAAGTGAAATAGGGAATCACTTACAATTAATCGGGTCAGATGAGCCTTTTCCACCAGAGTTGCTATTTTGCTGAGCAAATGTTTCAAATACAAAATGAAAGAATACCTCAAACAACTGGCATATCCCCTGCAACAATATACTGAATCAGGAAAAATAGAATCATCATAGGTTTTTATCAATACGGATAAGTACAACAGATTGAAGGTAGATACAAGGTAAAAGGTACCTTGAAGAACTCCACATTGACTATATCTAATTTCTGCATTAGTTAGGCATATTTATCCATTGACCTGATGTTGAAAAGAAATTATATATATATAAATATATATATATATATATATATCATAAAATCAATAAGGATTTTATATCTGGGAAAAAAATTATTAAAAAAAACTTGCTACAGTAAATAACACTTCACCTTAGAAGGCAAATAGACGATCCTGTTTGGGCTATTAGCTCTCCAGCATTCCAGTGTGAAGATTGGCTTCTCGGGTGTTTCGGTTTTGAAATTCGACTGGGGAGTTGACTATCCTCATCAATAAAGTCTGCAAGAAGGTCCTCATTTTCGTCTTCCGAAACAGAATTAGCACCATTCGAATGATTGGCATCACTCTTTCGTGGAGAGACTTTGTCACCTTCACTAAAATTTCCATCAAATTCACCAGAAGTTGTACCATTCCCTTTCGGACCTTCTTTGGACGAGTGTGGCAGTTTTAATGCAAAAGGGTTTCCATTTTTTATCCAAATAGAAAAACCACTCTTCTTGACACCAGTATCAACCAATCTAGCAGACTTATCAGAAAGTAGCACCCTGGACTTACTATTAGATGGAATAATTAAAGGTGCTCCATCACCAACAAGCCCAGGAAAGGTAATTTCTTGTACCGTATCAGGTGGCATGATTAACCAAAGTTCTTTTTCCAGGACCATTTTGAGCGCCTGAAAATAAAATTAAAACAAAAATAATCAATTTATTTAATTTTGCTAATTGATGGATCTTGCTCTGTTGTACAGAGTATATGTTTGAGATTTGTATAACATAATATCAACATATGTGCCATGCAAAGGGGGAAGCTGCTCAATAAAATGCCTCAAAGAGGTTGAGGCAGGGGTAGGCAATCTACAGCTAATGTATGCCAGCTCAACATAATATACGCTAATGTTATATGCTGATTTGCAAACTCAACTCAACTTTGTATGGCACTTTGTATAACATATTATCAACCTAATAGATGCCATACAAAGTGCTAGTCTACTGTAGCCACAACTCTGAATTGCAAAGTCATAAGTGCATCAAAAAAAAATATTTATAAAAAACATATAAAAAAAAAAGACAACGACATTTACATGACCATTAAGCATCCATTCTATCAATAACTAAATGAAAATTGAAAACAAGAACAAAAATACATTATGTCAACAGTTAAATGACATAACAATTTAGAGGAGAAAACATGACAAGTCATTTCCCTAAAGAAAGTAATAAAACATTAAACGTGAAGCAAACTTACAAAGATATTCTGCCGATGAAAAGCTAAAAAGTAACTTTCACAAACTGCCTTCAACTTCTGCCTGAAGTCAGCTGCTTCAATTCCGCAAAATGCTTCCCCAGCCAAGATGAAGGCACTCAGATCTTCATAATTTTTCAAGAATTGGTGAATGCTGGCAGAAGATACAGAAGCAGAAGAAAGCAAGACTGATACACGAGTAGCTGTGAGATGCCAGAGATTTTTGCGTCCTCTTTGAAGGGTTTGTGAAACAAATGCAGTGGCATCTTTCCGCAGTTGATACCAAGGAGACCCACTCGTTGACGCAGCACTGCCATCCATCCTAGCCTCATCAACTAAATCATGAGATGTTGTACACACGGAAGTGGTGTTTCCCGTAGGCTCGGTGGAAGAGTTGGTATGAGATTCCTCCATAGAATATGAACCTGCTATTACATCTACACATTCCGAGAGAGAGCCATTAGCTTTTGCGGACGAGAAAGACGTTGAAATGTTCTGAACGCCTCCTGGAATTTGAGGGATGTCACTTTCCTCTGGCTCAATGCTTGAAGTTTTCTTGGCCGAATCCTACAAGAAGATATAACAGTGGTGATATATGCAGAAATGAAAATTGATTGTTTTTCTATGGGTTTGTTTCTGCAAGTACGCACATAAATGTCCATACATACTAAAATGACAAGAAGTTGGAATGCTGGAAGCACCGTTTAACTAGCTATGGACAAAAAACAGATTAAAAAGAGATGGAGTCATTTTACCAATCAGCAAGTAAAAACACTTAATACTAGCAATCTGCATAACAGGCGCACACCACTTATCCTGGGCATTCACATGGAATTGCATAACAGAATAACTTTATAATGCCCATAATATATCGGAAACTTTTTATACCGTCACAATATCTAAGACCCGGTACAGATCACCAGCTTTCAGATTGCATGTCAATTTCCAAAGCATTCACTCTTTTTCCTTTCTTATCTAAGAAACTAACACTTCATTTAATGTCCGGAGGATAAGAGGTCACCATGAAGACAGTCGTAAAAATTCATCTCACAAAAGTGAGGAACGAAAATAAATGAGAGTCAAATCTTTGGATCTCACAGTTTCCCAAGGCAAATGAAACCAGAGGAGATTTCATTCCATGAAAGAAAATATGAAAGAATGAACATTAAGGGCTCCTAAATTAGGGGTGGCAATTCGACAAAAATGACAAATATTATATGCAATAATAATGAAAGCATGAAAATAGATAAAATGACAACAGTTTATATAGGACAAGAGTACGATTAAGCAAAGGCGTGAATCAAAGTTTACCTTATCATCCAGCTGAAAGGCCATGATTTCATGATATGAGCACATCAACTTGAATAGAATCGCTAGTGTATTTAACAAACACTGCCTAAACTTAGGTTCAGGTATCTGACGGCATAGATCACTGTAGGTAAGTCTGAAATCAAATTAGAATGCATTAGCAAGCATACAAGTAGAGATGCTGTTGAACACAAGCACTAGTAGATATAGAAAGCATACCGACTATTTTGCATGTCTACTTCCTGATCCTGCAAAGAGGAAACAGTCATTTGAGTAAAAGAAAGGTTTATCACATTTTTTTTCAAACCAGAAACAGAACTTCTACAGAGAACAGGAGAAGATCTCTCTTTAAGCCAAAGAAACAACCATAAACTAACTGCATAGTTAAATAATACTGCTCACAGAAAAGATATATCAAACTAAAGAGACGATTCTAAAATATTTTGACCAACAAACCCGCAATGACACCAAACATCTGCACAAGCACTGTTGCACTGCTAAATCACAATACCTCTTGCACAATGGTCTTCAATATAGAATGGGTTTCTGAGAGAACTTCCTGCATAAAGTAACTTTGTATCTTCTCAGCAAGACCAGAGATGTCCCCAATTAGAGCATACGCATCAACCACCTATTGATCATTTGAATATCACATCAAGTCAACATAAATATTTGCACAAACCAAAAAAGCAGGATGGATGGATCCGAGAAGAATCAAAAACGATTAGTTTTTTTCTTTCTTGTTTTCTGATGCATGCAATATAGTGACCACAGCATGGCGAGGTCTACGTACAACAATCAGAAAGCACATATACTGGCTTAAGGCTAATACCACCAAGGTTTTAAGTTTTACTTATTATTAAATTTATTTGGTTTTTATTTGTTAAAGGATTTAAAAAGAATTTTAAACTTCCAATATGTCAGGAGCCCAAAATATACATTTTACCAAACTCACTGATTGTAAGGAGGTGCTTGTGGAACAAATGAAAAGCAATGGTCCATTTAGGTTGACATGAAATTAACCTTTCTAATGGAAAGCAACATGATAATGGCTCACAAACAAAAAACAAGAATCTGATTTCAGCACATGATTTGATCCGAGGATTTCTTTTTCTCAGATCACAGCTCAGAAGGTGCACAAAGCAAAGAAAACTTGAGCTAACTGGAGCGCAACATAGGGAAAGTAAAAGATCACTGCCACAATGGCACACATGAGACCAAAAAATAAAAACTTCCCTAAGTATATGCATCTGATTCAATCTAATAAATCCCTCTTCTATACTAATATGGTACTGATATTCGTAAAAGAATACGAACAATTCAGGTATTGAATGCAAATTTGAGTTGATTGATACGATTCATGATATACACAATTGCATGTAATGTCACCCAAATAGAAATTTAAAACTTGATGCATCGTTTGAGAGAAATTGATGATCCGATTCTTAGAACAAACCACTAACAGTTATATAGCCCTCCTCATTGAATTTCTGGCACACTCCTAGCAACAAGGAATCCAGCTTCTGAAGAGTTTGTCCCAGCCAAACCTGCACTCCCACAATGAAAGATGGAATTCAAAGGACAATAAAGTTTGTGGGTTTATCACTAATCCCAAGAGTTTACCACAGATATCCTTTTAATAGTAATTTAATACTTGCCTCAACTCCACGGCTCATCTCTTGTACTGCAGATAGTTCTGAGAAACTATCTAATAGCTGCAGATACTCAGACAGTACTTGAAAGGCCTGTAAACGTGATCAAGAAACTTCTTCAAGGAGTTGCATAACTAAGAAGATTATAGTGTTAAACAATTGAACATGAAAAAAAGTCGGAGAGTTCCGGCTCATATTGCATTAGAAACTGAAGCTAGAACATATATATACACCCACCCTGCAGTAATTTCCTTCCTCAACAAGAGACTCGAGTTCGGATTGCATTTCTAACGCATGACGAAGCTCATTCAAAACTGGAACCATGTCCTGCATTTAATTAAAAAATAATATTAAAACCATATCTGTCAGATTATGCTTATGGCATGCTACCTATTTATTTGAGCGAAGTGACTAGGAAAATCTGTGAAAATATCAGAGTTTTATCTCAGAAAGAAAAAACCAGAAAACCAAAGCCACATAAAGATTGTCATTGAGTAAGGAAATACCAGAAGAGCATGTTTCTTCTTGGAATAGGAATTTACGATCAGATCCCTAGAAACCTCATTTCTCGATGAAGTAAGATGCCGTCTTCCATTCTGCACATACGATTCTGAACTATGAGAGCCAGATCAAGCATGTAAATGCAGTTATATTCTTAGTCCTTAAAAGATATGAAAAGATCAGATTCAACACAGCCCAGATGATACATCCTGCAAGTGCTTACCATGCAAATGACATTCGCAACTTTTAAGTCTTTCTCCAATTCCCTGACCAAATGCATCCCCTTCACTGGCCAAAAGTAAGTATCAACATCTTATTCAAAATTGAAATATCTTGTAAATAAAATTTCGGCAATAAACTATTGGTGAGCCTACCCCTTTCCCGTCCAAGAATACTGAACAAACAAAAACTCATGCAAGATCTTGGAAAGATATGTTATGATATTTCAATTGGAAGCAGATAACTTATCAAATGCTATGATATTTCAATCACAAGCAGATATCTTATCAAATGTTATGATATTTCAAGTAGAAGAAGACAACTTTTCCAAAGCACTGTTATGGAGTTCAAAACAGAATCTAAGTAGACTAAATGGCAAATCTACAGTAGTTACATTAGTATGATGTCTAGAACATCATGCAGGATAGTACTCCCTTATATGTACTTTAATGCCATTGCAGTACATGTTCGGAGATTCTAATTGAAACTTACCCATTACTTCATGATGTTCCATAACATTTCGGGATAAATGTTCTGATACTCTATCCAGTTGTGCTAATTTAAGAGCTGCCTGAATAAGATATTTAGATTAAGGAAAACATTATTGAGAGAGAGAGAAAACCATTTAACAAGAAATATACAAATCATCATGACAATCAAGAGCAGTCTTCAATACAATAGACTTGATTAATGCACTTCAACTAATCATGTAACAAGCATTCTCACATAGACAATAACTTTTAAAGAATTACACATGATGTGTGTAGCCATTACATTTGTGTAGACAAGTACCTGCAATTAACTTTAAAGTCTTCCAACTTCTCTCTTTCTTACACCACCAACAACAAAGACAACTCCCTCTTCATTGTTCAAGTTTTTCCAAAATCAAAATCCCAGCTCACAGGAAAAGTGTGGTATAGCTAAACTTTCTATTATTCTGTTATGGAATCTCGATAATGTGAAATGTCTAGGAGGAGACTAGCTCATTTTGTTGGTTGCTCACCCATAAGTCTTCCCAAAATTTCACTCTCCCAAAGACTTCTACAAATCCTCTAAAGAACCTGCTCATCCAGCCATTTTCATGGTAGCCATAATTGCTTCCGATTGCAGCAATCCACAAAGGTTATGTATCCAATGGAAATTTCTAAAGCCACTTTGCAACAAAAGAATTACCAAAAAATTTAGCCGACCACATCCCACAGAAGTATGTGATCCTTCTTGCCCTCTCCAACTCCCTCTCAAACAATAATCTCATCAAAATCTAACTTTTAGCCAATGGAATTCAGATCAAATGGAAAAAATAAGTGGGAAGACCGCTAAGAATTGCTTGAATCCTACTCCAAAGCCCGTCTGCTGTCAATCTCGCCACTTTACCACTATCTATATTTTTGCCTACCAATGAACACTAAATCGCATTGATTTTCAGCCCTAACAGCAAACAAAAGCTCACTAGAGTTAAGTGAACCAAGTTCTGACATAGACCACCCTTCACAGAGTGATGTCAACCTCCTCCTTCCAACAGACAAACCTTCGATCCATCTGAATTATGTTGCCCTCTCCATGAATTTACTTAAAACATCCACCACAAGAGTAGAGAGCAATGATGACACCTGCCTCAAAACCCTAGTCGCACCAAACTTCCCTCTAGGTCTCCCATTTATTTTTATATAGAAATATTACCAAAACTGCATCCCAACTCTGTCTACCCTTCAAAAACACCCTGTTCACAAAAATAGTATCTCTAACCCGTCCCTCAGCCTTCAAGACATACTGCAGAAACTTTGTACACTTCAAACAAACTTGTCACCCAATTAAATATCCTATAATACCTCCCTTTCCTGCACTCGCTCTTTAGTAATAGGGAAAAATAAAGTCCCTCCTAAGACTAGACTAGAAGTGTAAACTTGGCTCTACCAAAAGAACAAGGAGAGTAAGATTGGATTATTGCTCATGAAAGTCAACCCTGGGACATGGTTCAACAGAGAAGACCTGATATTTGTCTTTCCTCCTCATTATCTATATGGGAAAGGGTTTTAAGCGAGTCTAAACTTACTTGGGGGTCCATGTTCCCTTGCTGTGTGAAAGATACAACTTTTTTGGAGGTAGCTGGGTCATTCGAATGGAAATATATAAGAGAATATAGGATGTCAAGGGGCAGGAGTGGAGCTTTTTTAGGAAAGTGTTCGACTTTGGGCATATTTATGGGAACTGGTTTCCTCATAGTTCAGAAATAGTTTATTTGATGCTGTTCTTTACTAATTCTAATGCTTCTATGGTTTAGCTCTTTTGAATACGGTATTGTTGTTTGATACTATCTTAAGATGTCGACGAGAACCTAGTAAATTCAATGGACATCTTATCCTAAATGCTGTACTTTGTTCAATCTTTAACGAAGTATGTTTCTTATCAAAGATCAAAAACAAAAAAGAAAAAAACGAGCGAGAGAGAGAGAGAGAGCCCAAGTAATACACTTGATAATAACAAATAAAGAACTGAAGGAAACTCATGACCGCACATAAGCCCATCAAAAATCAATGGTTGCTCCAGAAGCCTACACCCTTTGAAAATTAGCATAAAGCAAATGCTTACAAATCACCAAAGAGTTACTTTTTGCAGATGGTGGCCGGTAACTCTAACAAACAAAAGTCATCTCCTAGATGACTCTAGCATCACAGGTATACAATGTGGGCCCATACATACAACAAAATGATTGGAGCAAAAGATTTAAGGCAAATGTAAACATTCCCAAAAAGCCACTAAACAAGATTTGGAAAAACTACTTGACCTTACGCTATCAAAACATCAAATTTGAGCAAGGGTACATATCAAACACATTTAACTTCCAGGAAATGATCTTTTAGAAATAAAAAAGAATAGCATGCATAGTGTACCAAAGGAAAAAAAAATCTAAAATATAACTGGAGAAACATAAAAACTGGAAAATACCTGTCTCTCAAAATAAGCCAGCTCATTTTCGTCAGAAGGAATATGCTCCAAAATATGTCTAACTGGATCAAAACCCTGCATATAGGTAGTTTCAAAAGATTTTTAGACAAATAATTCAGAATTTGATCAACATAGTATACTATTTTAACACTGCGTACAGAAGTCGAAATGGTACTTTTAAATTTTGTAAGAGATAAAAATTACCAAAGAAAATATAACAAAGATCAAATGATCCCAGTGATTAGCATGAAGTCCATAAAGATGGTTCCTTCATTTGTAGCCTAACGGACTTCTAAGGACTGTGTAGAAAGGAGATTTTTCATTTTTTAATCCGAAGAAAAGAATGATGGTACCATAGGAAAAGGAAAAGCCAAAGGGTGAAACAAAAAGAAGGCAGACTAATCATAGAATTAATCTCCTTACCCTACATCTTCTATGTACAGATTAAGGAACTTGCAAGTCTTGAAGTCAAAATTCTACTTGTGGAGATTACCTAATTGTAACTATTATATAAATGAACAATTAAATAAATAAGTACAGAAATCAAAGGTGTCGAGGTTTTAAATGATTTGCACCCTCTTGTCATCAACTGCAAAATATGAAAATATGGGTTGCTGGTTCACCAACATTAAAATTTCAAAGACAGCTTCTTCTTCTTTTTGGGGCCAAGATTCAAAACAGCTCCCTAGGCTAATTCAAAATTGACTATTGTTTTTTAATACATAAAAACTAATTGTCAGGGAGGTAAATTCAGCACCTCCCACTTATAAAGGGGAAACTTGTGCCACTAAACCAAAGAATACTGGGCTTAGGACGTCCCACTGAAAACAGCTTCCTAGGCCAATTCAGCATGACTAAACCTTACAATATCAAGTGAAAAATGAAAACAATAGCCTGATTAAGCAGAAATCAAAATCAATCAATATAGAGCCGGAAAGTACCCAGACATATAAATCTCCTGATTAAGCGTCTCATGATTGGCATGAATGTTATCAAATGAGAAAATTTTACTACAAAGATTATTAGCATTTGTGTGGTTTTTGTTGCGAAAGTTGATCTGCTAACTGTAAGAATTGCCGTTAGAGACCTCTCTACTGTAGAAACATGTCAATATCTTAGAAAATGCCTAAAGTAACCTGCAATAAAAGGACCGTACAAGTCATAAGCAGTCCCACATTGAAACCATAGTGATATAAGTAGCACCTCTTCATAGAATTCTTCCTCTATCTCCTCCACTTCTTCACCATGTTGTTGTCTGCTCCCATAAATTGAGCTCAATTCTTCAGAGCTTGAAGAGAGACCATATCTTTGATGTGGAGGCAGTCCCGCAATAGCACGAGCAACAACTGCAGCAGCTGCAGCTCGCGCCGGAACCTGCTCATGAAGACAAGCAACACATGAATCAATACCATACCTCTTTTCTCAACAACAATCAACCCGTCTACGACATACAATAAACGATACACCTGACCCCAACTGCAGGATACATTAAAGGCAGCTAGAAATGTACATTAAGAACTACCCTAAGCATTAATCTTCCACGCTTACTTACTTAACATGAACTACGGCTTCATTACCGCAAAACCGAAACTAAACATTAAAACCGAGCAAAAATCCACGCACTTGGAGCAAACCCCATTAAGCTAAACAATCTAACCACAAACCTTCAACTAATTTATAGCTCAAAAAATTCAAAGTGATCCAAACTCGACACGAAAAACGTCGGAAAAACTGCATTATTTGCAAAACCAAGGGTCAGACTGACCTCCGGGCGATCAGAAGCGGGAGGAAGAAGACCGAGTGATCTGGCAGACCTGACGGAGCTGAGAATTTTCTCGCCGACCTTGGACAAATCCATTCCGGTTCCTCCTTGGAACAAGAGAAACGGGACCAAGAACAAAACGCTAGGAGCAGGAGCACCCTCGCTGCTCAAATCGCCATTCAACAAAAACGGATTGCCCAAATTGCTGCCAAAGGGAGACAGATTCGGCAGCATTTCATTTTCAGGAACCAACTGCGCGTTCAGTCTTCGGATCTGATTTCACTGCTCTCTCTCTCTCTCTCTCTCTCTTCGCTTTTTGGTTTTGGGATCGGAGGAGAAAGTGAGTCCGCGACTTGGGATTGTGGAAATTTCTCTAGTTAAAATTTGGTTTCGTAGACTGCAGTGTTCTAAATTACCTTACCGTTACCAAAAAGAAAAGGCTTCGGACTAGCGAAGAGACTTCTATGGACCAAGGTCCACCTGCACCAAGCCGTAATTCCGCGCTTGGCAGACACGCGCGGTGAGTTGACCGCGGCTGGTTATGCAGAAATTTGGATGGGTACAGTACTAGAGTTGAGATACACATGGGAGGCACGTGATAGCAATATAACCCTAGAGCCTATCTCAGATCGATCGATCCCTCTCTCTCTCATCGTTCTCCTTGTCTCTCCACCCCCGAATCAGAGGAGGTGATTGAGATTGCGAGTTCCGGCAGCGATCGGAGGCACCCGATCGATATCGATATCCTTCTCCTTCTCATCGTCATCTCGGTCATCGTTATCCTTGTTCCCCCAATTTGATTCACCTCCCCGATTCAGAAATTAGAAGGTGTTGATAGATTGGGGTTTCGAATAAGTCATTCGATTGGCGGCGGCGGCGTATTGGTTTTGGGTAAGCTGCTTTACTTTACTCTCTCAATTACTAGGTGTTCATATATAGGGGTTTCCAATTAGTTATGTGATTCATCAAGCAGAATAGATTTTTGTAATTGCTGAATAGGTTTTGTGGTTCATCAACAGAATATATGAGCTTGAGCAGTGGTTTTGTAAATGCTGACTGGGTTTTGTGATTCTCTTTGAAACCCCTGACTTCTTCAGGATCGGATTTTGATTGTTTATGTTATGTGGGGTTTGATTCTGGATTGCTTATTCAATTTGTTGCTCTATTTGTTTGTTTGGTGCGAAAATGTGAGATATTTACTGCTATCCACTGCCAAGCTTACTGGCTTTGTGGAAACAATTGTAGGTGTGAAATATTCACTTGCCAAATTCCTCAGGAACTAAGTGGAATATTGAATTTCTGTTTACTATGATGGAATTTGTTCTACTGTGGCCGAGGGTCATGATGTGGTGCATGTTAGGTATTTGTGAAATGTTTGGGGTCGGTAAAAACTGAGACTTTTGTGTTTTGGGGTTTTATTTTGGTCAGGGGCTGTAAAGTCAACCTTTTTTTACCGTACTCTTGCAAGCACTGAGATATAAAACACCAGTGGCGTTTCCCAGTCAATTTATGTCAGAAAGGGGGCCTGGGTCTGTTTGAGACTTATCTATCTATCAAGTTTTTAATTTCAGAGGAAGTAGGAAAAGAATGGGGCAAAGCAACCACTAAACCACCGCATATTTTCTTAAGAATTTGAGAATACTTTTTCTGACGGGTTACGTGGATGCATTGCGGTCCTGTTACCTCACAATGGAAACTGCTTTTGTCTTGCATGAGGGGTGATAGTTAACCCTACTATTTTCTTTTGCATTTAGTGTGATACCTACTACTGTGCAAAATGGCCTAACTCTAATGATTCATCCATAAAGAGATGATAATTCCTGAGGATGTTCGATTTACTCCCTTTTGAACAGCTCTGATTTTTATGGAATGTATGATGTACTGGATAGCCGTATGATGGAACTGCAGAACTTTGTTCATCGAATTTACCCAATTTATCTTTCGAGATGTTAGTTGAGTTTGTTATTAATTGATAACAGTAAATGGGGTTGCAAATATTGTGATGATAATATTTGTAAGGTTGTGTTGAAGAAGTATACATGAGATTGGTTGTCTTTATGCAGCCTAAGAAGTATACATTCCTTTTTCTAGTTCTGCATTCCATGAGGGTTGTCTCCAATTTATACTACTTTGTTTACTAAGACACAAAGCATCTTGAAGTTTCTCAATTTATAAATGCAAAAGAGCCAGATGTTTTACCTTTGAAGTGGATTTGCAGGATTTGTGAAAGATTGTCTGTACCTGCGTGTAGCTTCTGGTCTTCTAGTACCAGAAGCCAAGCTGTTTCTGCATTTGGAGGATTTGCTTGATGTGGTTAAAGGCAAACCCCATGTCGCAGGATGGTGTGTGACTCCCCGATTGTGCAAAGTAAGTTGAACAAGTAAGGCTGCATTCTTGTTCTCTGTAGTTACTCTTTCTTGTTTTAGTTATATATGCATGGGATCTCTGAGCACTTCCTTTTTAATGATTTCTTCTTTGTTCTTTGGTTGCATGTTGCAGAAGTGATTCTGTATGTAAATATTCTCATTCTAGCATCTCATATAATTTTATGGATACCTATTCTATATGTTGTAATCTTGTTAGTCTATTTTGCTTGACACATTTATACTTTAAAGACTACATTGTTAATGTTTAATATTGTTTTTACTGTAGATAGTTATTTTGGAGTTCCAAGGTTTAACCGAGCAGTTTGCAGCCGCTACACCCCTTAGTTTGGTACTGAAAAAGTTCTTGGCAGATTGTAGTCTGGATCAGTCTTAGTCTGGTGGCTTGAGTTCCTACTGATTGGTGAGTAATGCTGGAACACCTCTTGTCGGGCTTAATGTAATTAAATTATATGAATGCTTAGTTTTTAAATTTAACCTTTTTTGAGTAGGGACAAAAATGGTGTCAAAGGTGATATAGAGTTTTAAACATGGACTGAACATTATGCCTGATCAAAGTATACTTTTCTTCCTTCCAAGAGACACACACACACACACACACTTTGCTTGAATACTTATTATTTTTTCTGGTCAGTAGTGGGCTTGATATATCAACTCATACAATTAGATATGTAGTGTTGCCACAAAAAGGTACCACTAGTCTGTTGTAGTGCTTGACAATTTTGACTGAGGATAGGTTCGCAAAGTTCTGTCCATTTTGAGTTGATTTCAAAGACCAGGAACAAAGGGATGCGATATGAAGATAGTGATAGAAGGTTTTGTTTACGTGCAAGCTTGTGGGTTTTGTTATATTGGGTCCTAAATCAGCAAATAAAATAAGAAAATCGATATTGTTGGTGCATTCTTTGATCACGTTTGTAATAGTATTATGGTTTTTTTTGAGTCGGACGCGTTTGAATAAATATTTTATCTCATGTGTTATTGTTCTTGGTCTTTGTCCAGAAAAATAGGGTTTGTTTGTTTTCTTGAAAGTTCTTCGTTATTTTAGTTGAAATTATGAATTTGTTATTTTGGCATGGTTTTCTGATTTGGTTTATTGGCTATTTGGATTTGTAGAGTTGCAGTTCATGATGACTTGGGCAGGAAAGCCAGTTTGATTAAGGTGAGTGAATTTCTTTAACTGTCTGCAAACATTTGAAAAAGGATCGCTCTCTCAACATTTGGTTTTGATGTATTTATTGTGAATTTTTTATTTTTTGGGAATGTTTTGCAGTAGATGGTGCAAGTTTGGTAGAGGTTGTTCAGGTTTTGAATTATTTGTTGGGGATGTTGAATAGAAGGATATTTTTTCATTGTTTTGTGCGTAAGGTTCATTAAAAAAGTTTTCAGCGAATGCATATTTCAATTTGACATTGAAAATATTAGTGTTTGTTTGAGTTTTGATTCCTGGATTTGAGTCGGTGGATGAACCTTCCTCTGAGCTGTAGGATTACATGAATGATATCTTTGAAACAAAAGGAGATGAAGCATATATGTTGCCAAACCTAGTGAGACATTGTATTCTGTTTGTAGTCTGGTTAGGATGTAATGTTGAAATGCATCAAGATGCACGTCAGGTTAGAAATCAGGTTTTTGTAATATGTATAATTTTCATAACATATTCAGTTAACGTTTTGATAAGTAAAGATTGTCAAAAAACTTATGGTTGTTACTTTATGGTGTACGAATTCTAATTTAAGTAAGCAAAAGGCATTTGTACAGGTCAATTTGGGAAATTAATACCCTTTTCATCCAATTAATTAAATATAAAATCCCATTTACAATAAAGTATAATCTTTTATGACAATCTCATTGCCATATGAAAATGAGCGATGGTAATTTTGTAGTCAACTTAATCAATCATTTTCTGTAACCCTTACTTTCGTATACTTACATTTAGGAGGCCTATCTTGTTCCGTTTTGTATGATCGTAGAGTCGTTTAAGTTCCTCTTACATTGCAAACCCTTGTTTCCTAATGTGGCCGAGGTTTGGGCTCATGCTCAAGTGTTGTTAGGTGTTTTTGCAGCGTTCAGGTTCCAAAAAACACTAAACACTGGGTCTTGTGTGTTGGGGTTTGATTTTGGTATGTTAACTTGGTAAGGAAAAGGGGGAATTATGACAGCAATATACTCTAGTTACTAAATGGGCATGTTTTCGAAGGTGTGCGAATAGTACTTTGCGATTGCATTTTGTTAACTGGACCTAAATAATGTTGAATACCCACTGTTTTTGCTTCTTTCTACATGTAATTTATAAATGAACACGCAACTGCTGAACAGACCGTTTCAACTTCTGTATGAAAATGAAAATGCCGTATGACTATTGTCTGAATATGCAACTGCCGAACAGGCCATCTGAACTTCTGTATGAAATGGAACTTCCCGTCAGTGTTAGATGGCTGAATAGGCAACTGCCGAATATACTGTTTGAACTTGTGTATATTTATGCTGAATGGAAAAGATGTCATCTCACTTTGTAGTGTTGTTCGTGTGCGTAAGCTGAAGCAAGTTCATTAATAATACACAGATGGGATCGGAATTTGAGGCAATAAAGAAGACAATGGTGAATCCCAACTAGTAAGTGTCCAAGTTGCCGAATGAATAAGTTTGGCCGATTGTTGGAAATAATCTACATCCACGTGTGATAAAGGCAATGGTTCGATTAGTTTCTATGGAGTTGCAATTAAACTGTTATTAGATCTTTTAACATAGGGAAGTACACTATCCCACCAGTCATGTAATACCCCCATTATGTAATGTTGCGAGGTTGTCTACCATGTATCTGTTGAATCATTAAATGGGAATGGGTTCAATACGGGGACTGATTGATGACATGCAGGTGATGTGGACAAATATGACTGCAAAAAAGGTGTACCAGATAGAAGATAATAAGGCGGATACTGCAAGGAAGTCGAAAACCGAACGAGTTGTGGGATATCGTAATTGTGTGTAAGTATTTTGATAGTAGGGAACTAATGCTATCGAAATGAGTTGATTTGGTGTTTTATAATCGAAATCAATAAACTGGTGACTATACTGTAATTATGATATATGTTGTGATCTAAACATAGGAAAACCGTGGTCAAGGAGCATATGCCAAAACGGAGAAGATTGAAGGTACGTGAATTATTGGAGGATTTGCAGAAGTACTTTTGACCGTACGTTGCTTTTTTTTGCACAAATGATTTGTACAAAAATCTTCATAGCTAGTAATGAAATGAATTCATTTACAGGAGACGGCGGCATTGAATCTGAAAAGCAGTTTGAAAGACAATGAGGAAGGTCATTTGGGTGTTTGTAAGATGGAGGAGAAAGGAGTAGAAGAGAATGTGCATCGAATTCCGAAGTCAAATAGTTGTGTGTGTGTGAGAGAAGAAGTTGAAGAATTGAAGTCCCATATGGAGAGACTACAGTCGACCGTTTCATGTATCGTGTCCAATATACGAGCCATTGGAAGACAAATATTTGATGCGGAACGTTCAATGCCGGTTAGCAAAAGCAATGGCATCGAAGCAATTGTAACAGAGGTATTGAGAGTGATTGGTTCAAATGGAACCAAAGGATGTAAGGGCCACCAAAAAACTGAAGCACGCATACATGATTTCGGGAATGAAACGTTCCATGACGATGGGAAAACAAAGGTAATCGAGACCAATGTATGTTGGCAACGAATTTCATAAATACACTGATGTTTAATCTATATGTATTCTTTGGTTAGATGATATAAAATTTTAAAATAATTGTATCCTTAATGTGGGGCAGATGGTTTATCTGAATATATGAAACTTGGGTATGTGCTGATAAGCTGATTTATGTCCCAGGTACATGCGACAGAAGAAATTGGTATTTGCGGAAAGGAGAAGGCGGGACGTGAACCGAAAGATGTGCCAACTTTTTCATGGGTTGGAAAAGTTTCAAGAAAGGAATCTAAGATGTTGGCTTACTTGTTCAGAACTAGTGGAATTGGTGAAGAGGAATGGAGGTAAATATCGTCCACTTCAGACTAACTTAATACGTAACACAAAGTTGTCGGCGTTGGACCAAATACTTGAGAAATACAATTTTTTTTGAAATCATATGCGGTAAATGTTTTAATAATGTGTGGATCTGTTTTTTTGGTTTTTGTTAATAATGACCGCGGAGTATGGTACATATACTATATTGTCTGTCAAGAAAGGATGTATTAGTTATGAAGGGGTGACATCAACTTTCAATATTTATAATGATCAGCATCACTGTTATAAACCCCTCAAAGCCATTGCATGATGTTTAATAATTTATTACTATTTTGTTTGTCATATTCAAATTGGTCTTCTGTTTTGTTGAAATGAAGTCCGGCATCTAACATTTTGTGCCAACACAGGGACGATGTTGCCAAGTTCGGTGATTTTTTGCTGTCACATGGGGACATACAGTGTCTATCACCAAATGTTCCACTCTCGTCCAATGTATGAATAATTTAATTGTTTATCATTTGTTTCACTCATGTCGAATAATACAGCATCTGAACGGGACTGCTCAATTTATGACCCATGACTAGGTCATTAATATATGGGCAGCATACCTGAATGAAAATGAGTTAGAGAACTGGTTTCTCCCCACATCCTTTGCGGTATGTAATGTTTATGTTTGTTAAGTGGCAAATCTACAATGTTACCAATGTCTTATATTGTACGGATTTTTGATGTTTACTGTCATGGTACAGCTGACAGCAAATCGTCATAATACTGGGGTTGATGCGAAGGCTTTGGTGGCTTTAGCAATTCGAACCTGTCGGCTGCGGCGGTTTTATAAGCGACTTAATAAATGCTCCAAGGTATGAGTTGTGTCCAATCATACGATTGTTTTAATTATAGCATGGTAAGCTTATTTTGTTGTACCTCAATTGTGTAGATATTCATACCTATCGAGGACCAACATGCTGGACACTGGTTTCTTTTGGTGATGAACCTTGTCCAGCGAAGCGGTACATTGTGGGATAGCTTGCTGGATGTTGGTGGTTTTGAAAGGCGTTTGACGCTGGCAACAAAAACCGTAAGTTATATCGGTTATTGCGTTTTTAAGTAGACAAATTGTGCTGGTGTACACAAATGTTGCATACATAAATTTGTAATGCATGTTTTGGTTCCATGCAGATTAATTTGTTGCAGCGTGTTTTCGAGAACGACATGACAAGATCAAGTGATGTACAATACTATTTTCCCTCGTTTGAGTTGAGGGTTGGCCCTAGCAACCCCACCCACGGGAATACTAATGAAAGTGGCATATACGTCATACGTCATATGCAGCACCCTACGACGAATTGGTTTGAAGAGGTAGGGAGTTGAAAAAATTTTGTATGTGATAGCGTTATGTGTCTGCTATTCAGATTCAATATGGATAGGTATGGAAAATGCAACATTTGCTGACCCTTTTTTATTAAAATTGATAGTTTGTTGCTGAGGATCATAGGGAACGTCTGTGCATTGAGACTGTAAAGCACCCCAGCAATGAAGTCCTTAAGAAAGTTAAAGCCGCAGCTGAAGCGTTCTGTTGTCAAACGACTCCGAATGAAGTTTCTAACAATCCCCCCCATTTACGTGCAAGCATCCGCTACGGGCCCGTTATGCGTCATACCACATTAGACGAGACCGGGAAGGAGAGGAACCCCCCCATCCCCACGGGCCGAAAGTTTCGAAGCCATCGAAAGAGGAGAGATCGTGCTTGAAAACTCACTCCGGATCATTTTCTGATGGATTCATATCGAAGAACTCTTTCGTATTTATGGACTTGAGCTTGTTTTACGAGTCCCGCGACAAGATACCAGTACTTTAGATATCCAACTATATTCTATTCATCTGTTTGCATTGAAGCACAAAGATTGGGTTGGTGGCTGCTGTTTATAACTATATACTCCATTAGTATGAAGGATCTGCGTGCAGGTTTAGCGAGTAATCATTATCGTTGTAAGGTAAGTGTACACCATTACTTGACTTGTGATGTTTTATAGTGTTTTTCGGATAAATATTCACGACCAGTTGGCTTATGGATTTGTACTTAAGATGTGGGCCTTTAAACGAGCCTTTCAATTTGGTTAATATTTTAAATTAAATTAGCTCCTACTTGTCAATTGTTTCCCTTTTGTTGATGTAATGTGGTTCAAAGTGTTATGAGTGTTAGGTTTCCTGATTCAAAATGAATTTTGTGATGCATATGTAATTATTAACAACGAATCCTATGCTATATGGTAGATTTAATCTAAACCCTTTACTAATTGAATTGACCGAAAATCATCATAAACCCGTCAGAAACTTCTATGGACTACATCTAATCTATCGATGGTCGAAAATGAATTGTAATAAACGTGGACCTAGTCTTTTGGCATACCAAGTCTGTTGAAGCTTCCTTCTTCGAATTAGATTGTATGACATCATGTCTTGTATATCTTGTACATTGATGAACTTGCAATAGTTGCGGGGAAAATATGTCCCTAAATGCTTGGTATATCATGTCTCATCAACCCATGGCTACCAATCTAGATGCTTGCCTAAACCAAGCAACCGCTTCCATCCCCAACTAGATTTATCTGTAACAGAAGTGCGCTTGTGCGAGGGCACCGAATGGATATGCGATACGAATATAGGTTTTGAATTAGACAACAAGTCGGACCTGCAGGATACCGTACTATATGTGAATGTTAAAAAAACAAATTTAGGCTACCGTAACATATCTTATATAATTAAGCCAATTCTCAGGGAGAATGGTAAAATTTTTGGACTACCTATTTTACCCATGGTTCATGAAAAACTCTATAATTTATAATCCAACACATAAAAGATATATTGGTAATTTAAAATATTGAAAAAAAAAAAAAAGAAGCAAAACCTAACATGGGAGGTGAGAGTGAGGGAGTGGGATAGCATTGTCGAAGGAATGGGATTTATAACTGCAATAGTAAAAAAAAAAAGTTGTGCCAAAATATTACTAACAAAAAAATCTATAACTTAATTTATGCATGCCAATTAATTAGGATAAAATAGGAAACAACATCTCTAATATAAACTGAGAAATTTCTCCAAATATAAGATTAGATGTTCGTACACATGATTTACAATTTTGTTTTTTTATAAAATAAGCAAATTGACATGTGCTGAAGAGGCTAGTATTTGATAAAATATATTTTTGTTTTTAATATTTATATAGTTATCAATCATCGGCATTAATTAATTGTTTTGATTTCATTTTAACTAACAACCGTTTGATTAAACTAACCCCTTTCCAATCCCCAGCCGTATGAGGTTGTGACTTGTTTTCAAACCCATTCGACTAATCTTATCATTTGACCTAATGATTCAATATATCTGAAACAGTTGGGGGCCCTAATATCTTTTTGAAAGCCCTACAAGCCCGATTCAATATATTCCTTTCAAATTAATTATTAATTTATTGTTTTAATTTGTATTTTATATTTAAATATTTTCGATTAGACGATTAGAGACTTATGGCCCGTTTACTTACTTGGAATGGAAAATAATCATGAATCGGAGACAAGTGGAATGGGACAAGAAAGGAATCGGTATTGATTCCGGAGGAATGATTCCTAAACCCATCTCCCCCCTTCGTAATCGATTTCCTGAGTATTCAGGAATCAAGTCTTCATAAATAGGTAGGACCTACACCAATTCCGATTCATTCATGTGTTAGTAAACATATAAATTCTTTTACCTGGAATCATTCCGATTCCTTTATGTGTTAGTAAATACAGGGGTGTTTTTACTCTGTAATCATTCCATTACATTCCAATTAAGTAAACGTGCCCTTAGCATAGTCAACAAAACCCCAATTGAACTTTTTTCCCAAACTCCTCCCAACTTTCGATTAGCTTAAGCACCTCAGGAGCGATGAATCCTAATTTGGATTTGTATTTGTTTCAGTTTCCCTTCAAAGCGCATACCCTAAATCAGCAGCTCCAAGTTCGACGCTCTAAATCAATTTCCAAATGGATAACTATTACCCTAATTTCCTTAAACCCATCAGCAAATCACCTTCTTCCGTCTGATAATCTATGCAGATGCCGCATCCGCTTCCACCGACCACTCCTAAACTATTGGGTTTATAAGTGAAGGGATACGGGTGTGTTGGTCTCAAACTAGGTTTAAGTAGTCAACATTGGATTGAAGGTAGGAGCCGACAAAAATATCTACCAACAAAAATCAACAGGGCCAGTGGCGGATGCAGCCATATTTGTGTTGGGCTGATGCCCGAACGACAATTGCTGGGCGCCACCAAATAATTAGGGTGAATTTTTTTTTAATTAAAAATAATTAGGTTTATAAGTTTATTAATATATACTATTTTTTTTTGGGAATGGTTCTTTCGTGTAAAAACCCACCGAACTCAGGGTTCGAGCCCTAAACGCGAACACACCAACGCAGCTACTCTGACCTGCAACGTCCCCGACTCTCTCCGTCCCCGACTCCCTATCTCCGCCTCTCCGGTCTCCCACTGGAAAGTGTCCGGCTCGGACCTCCAGGTATCTCTGTCTCCCAGTCTCCGTCCCCGTCTTCTTCTCCTCCTCTCCTCCTGTCCTCCTCTTGTGCTTATCTTCTTCTTCTTAATATGATTGAATCATGAATCACCCATTTGAAATTGAAATTCAATTCGTTAGAGTAATGAAATTGTATGTATGAATATGTTGGTCTGCCCAGGTTGGAGAGTTTGGGGTTTTTGCCAAAAGTCTGGGACTTGTGTTCTTCCCGATCCGATGGGAGTGAAGCTAGAGTGTTTCGATTAAATTCTCAGAACTAAAGGGCTTTCTTTTGGGTTGCCCACCGTGTTTGATTGCTTTGCCTTACGGTGAGTGCTTTCGATTCTTGAAATTGGGGTTTCATGATATTATGCTTTCTTTATGGAGTTGCAGCTTTTCATTACGTTAAGACTTGTGATGCATTGGTTATTGAATCTGATTTTCATTTTTTTGGATTTGATTGGTTTCATATATTCCTTGTTTTCTTACGCCACCGATTGTTCAGAATTTGGGTTATCTGCTCTAATTTCACATCAATTTTAAAGGTCTGACAGTTTGATATATATTGGTCAATTTTGAGAACCAATAGTGTGGTTCTTATTCCTCTGCTTAGTTGCTTGTTTGTTTCGTGAATAAACTTGTTTTCAGCTTTGATACCATGGCCCGTACGTTTAAGTTCAATCTGTACTACTATAATATCTAGCAAAGATAAGGCAGTATACTAACAAAAGACATAACAGACAAACCTGTAGCCTACTTTGTGGTTGTCCAAATTAATTCAAACGGTACAAGTTGGATTTTAATATAATACGTCACTCTATCAGTGGGTTTTGCACGACTGATAGAAGCTTGCATATTAGTTAAAAAAATATAAAATTTAAATATTAAATTGATCAGTTATTTGGATTGTTGAAGATGTAATTTGTACCTTTCGTACAAATTAGCAGCCTCTTCTTCTGAACCAACAGTGCCCTAGTGGATTTGTTTTTTGTCAACCTTAATTGCTGCCTGCCATTTGATATTTTTGAAATACACACCTGTCATTAGACATGGTTCTTTTGAGAACCAATATGCTTCCTGTGATGGCGTTTTCTGCGCTTGATTGGTGGCCCTGTAAATAGCCTATTGTGCATTACCCTCAATCAAAACTGAATTCAACATTGATAACTCGACGCCCATTACTCATTTAGTTTTTGGTTAAATCAACAAACCTGGAACATTTTTTAAAGGTTGCTCTTTCGCCAAGCTAGAACCATTTACTGTTGATGATAGAGGTTCTATTTTTCCACCAGTACTCTAGTAATAAATGAAACATCAGATAAACTGAATATGCAGGAGAGCATGAACTAATTTTGTTGAAATTAGATTTTTGATTTCCTACTTCCTGTTTGTTTGGTGAATAAACTTGTTTTCGTCTTCGGTACCATGTTTTGTTTTTAAGTTCAATCTCCAAAGTGTGGTTACGGTTGGTTGCATTTGTATGCTGGATATTTGAATTCCAAACTGTCTTTTCGAATGAGGCTTTCATGGTTGATTGCTGATCTCATGGTTTTGTGTTTGATCATTCAAAATTTCAGACTTTGGATTTTTCAAGAATACTACACATTTCCGGTAGAAGTTTGACTTTGGTTTTCATTTTTTTTTTATGAACTCTCGTGGGATTTAGTATCGTGCACTTGATCTGAGGTAAATGTCTGTTATTTCTTTCAACATGTTTTGTTTATGATTTTATTTTGTTGATGTCTACCTTGTTAACCTTGAAATATAAATATCATTCAATTGTGAATGGTCAGTGATTTTGTATGTGGAAATTTTACTTCTGATATATTATTTACACATGTTGGTTCCCTTGTTTATTTTATTTCTTTTGGTTCCATGTGTTAGTTTTGCTTCCATGATTGAATTGTTAGAGTTGCTTTAGGACAAACACTGTTTACAGGTTTTTTTTTTTAGTCAGTCAAGTCAGAATAGTTTCAGTTCTTTGCACTAACCTCAAACAGCCTGATTGCTGCCATAGGACGTTCTTCAAGTTATTAATTTCATTTTAATGTGCTGTTTTCAATGCAGCAATTACTTATGTACATCCGCGTTCACTACTTGGTCACCCAGTTTTTTTCATTATTGAAAGAGAATCTGTTACCTCATGCCGAGACGTAAGCAAACAGCTCATCGTATTCGCAGTTCCCCCGCAGGGGCAACCGGTCGAAACACCGGAGGTGGACGCCGTGTTGGAATAGACAAAACCATACCCGTCATTAAAAAAACTACCCGCCCGGCTGATTCACTTACTCATGGTGTCAAAGGTCACAAGCCAGAGCACAGGAATCCTTCGGCACCGATTGTGCACGTTGATCCTCATATCCATTTGTCATCGAAGGTACCGACTCAATTTTCAAAAACTCACTCGACCATATAAATTCCCTGACCGTGTAATATGCAACTGAACCTTGTAGGTTGAATGGTCATGTAGTTCAATCTGTTTGTTCAATTTGTATTATTCAACAGTCAAAACATTGATCTGACACACATTTCGTGACTGTGCTGAAGGTCATTAAGATGGTCCTCACACATATGGCTACTATTATCATTAACGATCCTTCCCATTTTGTATCATTTTCGGTCAACTAATTAAGAATTGAAACTGTTATATATTAAACTTATTAACTGTCTTCGTATGTTAGTATTCAGTTCCCTAACACATGTCCATTGTGATGCAGGAGTTTTCTGGTGAAGTCAAGGGATGTGGAAGTAACAGGATTTGTGCTTTTTGGTATGCTAGGTTGCCTGAAAATGTGAAGGATAAGATTGTGGCGGCTGGTTTTGGAGAATTTGTCAAATGCCTAGTACCATCCGGAAGGCGTGACCGGAAATTGCTGATTGCGTTGGCAGAGAGATGGTGGGATACGACTCACACCTTCCATTTTGACAACATAGGGGAAATGACCATGACGCCCAAGGATTTCAGTGCAATTACTGGAATTCCTGTTAGTGGAAAACCACTTGAGTATGACATGGATGCTCACACGAAGAAGGCACAACTTTTGCAGTTATGTGGAAAAAGACTTGCCGACCTTGCAACCCAAGCTGTAACGTACACACAGGTACGCGATGCTCATTGGGACTGGGTGGTCAAAACCCCGGCTGATGAGGATAAGCTGGTCCGAGTCTTTCTTCTGTGTTTGTTGGGTTCAACTCTGTTTGCTGGACGGACAAACACCATCAATCTTTGGTTCCTTCCTAGTTTGAAGGTGATTACTGAAATTGGGACGTACAATTGGGGTGGACCAGCACTGTCCTCTCTATACCTCCATATGGATTCACTCAGTCGTGGAAAGACCGAGAGCATTGCTGGATTCTGGAGAGCTTGGGAGGTATCCCCGCATTCTTACAAAATATAAATATTTTCATACAAGTGAATTTACTAGGGCTCCATACATGTGCACACATTACCTCATTGTGGTTGTTAATTATATATGTTGATCATAACATGTGACTATTTAGTTGATACCTGTTGCAGATATGGGCTTGCGAGTATTTGAAACCGTTGGCTCTGTTAGAACCTTTGGCTGGAGATGACAGCTGGCCTCGGGCAACTCGTTGGTTTGGTGCAAAGGATGTCCGAGAGTGCGCTCACAGCTTGAACGATTTCAGAGTCACACTTAGGTCCCTTACTCCCGATCAGGTATGCAATGCGTACGTGATTTACAGTTTTATCATGTTATGTAATAGCATGACAGTTGATGTTTGTTTTATTTATAGATTGTCAGAGACCCTTGGATGACCACTGACGCATCTACTCCGCATTACGTCCTATCTAGCATTCCAGCAACGAAGCTAAGGATTTTACTCGAAGGGCCAGCTGGTTACGCTTGGTACTTGGGGGAAAGAGTTTCCGTGCAGAGCCTTAACACCACTTCCCCTCGTGTACCAAGACTACCACCTAGATCTATGCTGCGAGATTATCGCCCCCTTCCTGAAGATATTTGTGTTGGTGTCATTGGTTGGGATGCAACTCAATTCTTAATGGATGAGGATGCCGACTACAAAAAATACCGGAATGACTATCTGGTTTATAAGCACCTCTCCATCCGTACTGATGAGGTTCGTAGCTATATTTCATCACAATTAAGGCTTCTTTGATAATATGTATTAATTCGTGTAATGGTTTGGTGACCGTAACTGTTTAGGTCGTAAACCAAGAACACCAGCTCAATGAAGAATCCATGGATAACTGTAACCGTTCTATGCCTCATGAAGATGAGAGTTCAGACGCAATCGGCAGCTTTACAATGCCTCCACGCACCATAACTGTGGTTGGGTGGGAGAGTGGTGATTGCGAGGTTTTGGAGATTCCTAGGGGGTTGAAAACCCCTACCCTTCCCTTGCCATCATCAGCTAAATATGTAAGTCGCTTCCAAATCGATACCTGCAATAGTTAAATAAACACTGACATGAAAACCAAATTTATATGCCTTATTTCGGTCCGTTCCTTTTTAATGTTTTGGCCGTATACTTTAAACTCCATTATTTACCAGTCACTTAATGCAGTATAAGTGTTGTAGTGAATTACCTAATATGATACTGATTGATGAATCCATCCTCCTTTGTAGGTGCATGCCTCACAAGCGTCCGAGTTGCTGGACATAATAGCTGGTCAAACATCCCTTATTTTCAAGTTTTGCATGGATGGCAATCGCGAGTACCAAAGAAGGCGAGCCTTGGAGGTGCATAATTGAATGACATCAACAATTTATAATATTACCTCTACTCTTATTTTATACATTACTATACTAGAGGCAATATACCGTTAATTTGTTTCACAGGAGCAAATTGCTGCCAGCAATATCCTTCCTTCCGAGCTTCGGACCGCTGGTCGTTCCTCTGTTTCTTTAAGCCCCCTTCAGGTATAAGAACATGTTTTGTACCGATTGAATGTAATTTTAATAATCAAATTTTTATATGACCTATAATTATTTGATAATTTTCCCAAAACCATAATTAATTATGACATGTTTGTAGTTCATTTAAATTAATTGCATACGAACTTGTTTCCAGCATGATGATGCGGATGACATAGGTGATGTGCATGCAACTAACACCAGTGACTGTCAGCATGAGGTTGATGGTGCAAATTTCAGTCCGACCGATAACATTCAACCTCGCAAAAAATCAAGGACGGTTCGGTAATGCATTATGGTAGTTCGGTAGTAGTGCCCAAACTTCCGTTCAAACATGCTTTTAGCGTTGCGTGTTGACTTGGCAGTTCTCGGTATTTCTCAACAATTGTATTTCAAGCGAGGCTTGGTCGCTAATTTTGTACAAGTTCCATTTGTAACATGAACTCCCTGTGAACTGTTCGGCAGTTGCCAAGTCAACCATGCATTGTTTTGGAACTTATCTTTAGAAACGGAAGTTAAGTTATTCTGTTTGGAACTTATATTTAGAAACGGAAGTTAACTTATTCTGTTCGGAATTTAATTTTGCAAACAGAAGTTCACTTAGTCTGTTCGGCATTTTCGTATTGAACATGTATAATGTTTTGGAAATTGCACAATCTAATGGCACTTCAGAGGGCCTGTTCGGCAGTTTGGTGGTCTGATGTTCTTACCGTCCCGTCTGCATTGTTTTGGAACTTATATTTAGAAACGGAAGTTAACTTATTCTGTTCGGAATTTAATTTTGCAAACAGAAGTTCACTTAGTCTGTTCGGCATTTTCGTATTGAACATGTATAATGTTTTGGAAATTGCACAATCTAATGGCACTTCAGAGGGCCTGTTCGGCAGTTTGGTGGTCTGATGTTCTTACCGTCCCGTCTGCATTGTTTTGGAACTTATCTTTAGAAACGGAAGTTAAGTTATTCTGTTTGGAACTTATATTTAGAAACGGAAGTGAACTTATTCTGTTCGGAATTTAATTTTGCAAACAGAAGTTCACTTAGTCTGTTCGGCATTTTCGTATTGAACATGTATAATCTTTCGAAATTGCACCATCTAATGGCACTTCAGAGGGCCTGTTCGGCAGTTTGGTGGTCTGATGTTCTTACCGTCCCGTCTGCATTGTTTTGGAACTTATATTTAGAAACGGAAGTTAACTTATTCTGTTCGGAATTTAATTTTGCAAACAGAAGTTCACTTAGTCTGTTCGGCATTTTCGTATTGAACATGTATAATCTTTTGGAAATTGCACAATCTATTGGCACTTCAGAGGGCCTGTTCGGCAGTTTGGTGGTCTGATGTTCTTACCGTCCCGTCTGCAACGGTGTTTAGTTATATAAGTTACTCTTGATCGGGACTCGGTTATGCTTCACATTCCAATATATGGGTCTAAAATTTACAACCTTAGTAACACATAGCCGAATGCATACATGTTAGTCCTCTTCTATTTTTATTCAATCACACCTACAATCAAAATCATTTTGTCCATTCATTTGCATAATTGTGGGACGCAAACTGAGTCATCAAACCGCAATCAAGTCAGCTTCTAATACCATCAACACTATCATTATCATCTTTCCGTTTACCGCACCATTCCAAACGACGACCCACAATTTTTTCGGGGCAGCTCCCACCATATGAACTCATGTATAAATACAACATCCATAATACAATATCATCCATAATACAATATCAGCATAGTTGTACCGAACATTTCACTTTACAAAAAATTTTACGTACACATTGGCCCCTACTTCATGTCACAAAATCATTCAAAACGCGAGTTTTGGCTGCCGCTCAGCAGCCATGCTGATCTCGGGCGTTGGGGACCTCAAACAATATTGGTTCCAAACAGTCATATGATTTATCCTCTCCCCCTGTACATTAGTAGCCATGTAGTGCACGATGTTCGGCATCTTAAACTCTAATATTATGAGTATCAATGCAGGGTGCCTAGTTCAATGACACGGCAACCATTTCCATTGAAACCCCTTACCCTAATTCAGTTTCCCCACTCCTTCATTCCTTTTGTCTACCTGCATAATTGGTAGTTGCTCAAGATTGTGCAAGCATTCCACCATCATTTCCTCCAAATTGTCTACCTCATTTCGGTTGTTCCCAATACATTCCATAACAAGAGAAGCTCTGTGGTCTTCCGACACATACTGCATGTGAAGTTGATTTCATGTTAGTGACTAAACTTTCAATCTTCAACAAATAACATGCGCAATTTAACCACACTCATGTGCCCATTACCTTCTTTGCCCAGTCACGACCATAGTTCTGCATATTCCGGATTAGATAAACCCCACAGTCCACAACTCCCTCCTGCCTGGGACTTGCAACGGGATCCACCATTGTAAAGTCTTTGAATACCAGTGCACGCTGAATCCCTGCTGCTACAATTTCACTCTTAAACACCGCGTCCAAGATGACCAACTGCAACGTAGATGAAGAAAATATGCCCCGTTAATTTGCCTATCGTTCGTGTCGTACATACTAAGCATGATGACTGCTTTCAATGACTACTCTGCCCTACATTACAACAGTTGGTAGCAGAAGTATCCATGGACATCTATTTCCATATATTTTCAATATATCACTTTCAATTACAATTTCACATACCGCATTAGTAGCCCATTGTTTCCTCCTTGGTTCCTGATGTTTTTCAGGGTAGCTGTCAACTATCTCAGCAGTTTTAGCCTTAGGTTTAACCACCAACATATACCAATGTCCAACCCCAGCCGGATCACGCAATGGAATTAATATCTGCACATTATCCTGTTGTTATTAGTACTGCAACGGTACACCATTATCGATGTTAATAACGGATCAACCATATATTTCAGTCTCTCCAATTGATTAAAAAACAAGTTTACATACCCTTGTGCATTCCTTCAATCTTGGAGCGAAATCATTGAGTCTGCATACGCTTCTAATACGCTCCTCCCATCCAAGGTACCCAGTTGACACCTCGAAATTGGTTGCGCCACCCTAATACATATAAAAATGGAACTTTGACAGTTATGATTGCATTTCTATTCAGCCGGGGCCGTGGAAATTCATGTGCTAACATATACTCAATATATGGGACAAAGTCGTTTACCCCGAAGTATGTGTTGAAGAACCAAACATGGCCTTGTGGCTCATTCAGGTACGTAGCAAACATGTTTATAACCTACACCCAACCACACTTTACCAACAGAAATACAAACTCGTTTAACGCCATATTTGAATAAAAATTAAATGGTCTTTACTTACGTTGCTGCAAACTAGACCGTCTGGTGCAAGAGAAGCTTCAAGGTCATGCCGATCTAGGCTACCATACCCATACCTTGCAACAGTTGCAGTATCGTACCTGTGAAGAACATGGAATACCAAATATCATGTCACTATATCTGTAATTTATTATGTTTCTTAGATTTGAATCAACTAGGATTAACAGCTATCTTGACACACCGTGCCATCTTCGCAGTTAGTGGCCTCGGCATAAATACAAACTTCAACATTTCTACAACCATGTCAGATGTATCCCGGTTTACCATGAACGGCCCTGCCAAAACACCTTCCTTCTTCCTATTTATGGTTACCCTCTGCCTTCCATGGAGGAAATTTGCAGCCACCCTTGACGGTGACTTAGGGAATAATTTCCTAACATATCTCTTCGATAGTACTGTTTTCGGCCTCCGAGTTTTTTCTTTCGTCCTTCTATGCACTGCCTTCGGAGGCCCTATCGGGCTTACTGATCCCGCTGATCGTTCTGAAACCTGCTGCTCTCCCTTAACTTCTGTGCACAGATCATGCGGCTGCTTCAAATATTTTGTACACATCTTTAGAAACAATAAACAAAAACATGTAGCTTCGTATTAAAAAATAAGAAGCAGGATTTGTATTTCTTACCCGCCTTCTTGTCCCATCCCCACGTTCGCCTTTGTTCCCATACAGGACCTTCAATGAGTAACTCCCCGTACCTTCCTCTCGTTCCCTTCCATGATTGAACTGTGTTGCTTCTACACCTTTATCACGTTTCTGTGATGTCGAAATGTTTATGTTTTTGCTTTTTCCCTCATCCAACTTGTTTCCACCTCCCTCATTTAGTCGACTCACCACCTGCGATACAATGTGTTCAATTCTCTCCCCATCGTGCACACCGACCAACCTAGTCATCCTCTCAACGGCTTCCTTCATGGTAGCTATCTCTGGCATTAAAACAACAACAGTTTCCTCCAGCTTCACAAAACCCATTTTCAGCTGTTCTACTTGGTCCTCAACTGCCATCGCCTCCCCGCCTCTATCCCACTTATCGGTCTGTTCCCTTTTAGTAGCATTAGGTCCATGTATCGTTCTCCTCAATACCTTGGTCGGTACCCAAACTTCGTGGTTAGAAGAACATACACCTCCGTGATCCTCCACCCACTTTAACAGTTTAAATACCTGATCATCTCCCCATTCACACAATGGTCTTGCATTCGTGTCCACCCATCCGTACATTTTGTTCACTGAATCAAAGTAGAACACTTGCAGGAATAACATACATCCAGATAATGCAGCAGCTCTGCCTGATTTGAACATCAACACACCCATTATCAACTTTTGAAAAGCATAGGTCGCCCAATTCTGGGAATTTATATAGCACGTATCGATAAGAGCAAACAACAATGCAGACTCTACTTGTTCGTCTCCTACCGGACACAACAGTGTTGCCATGGCATACAGGATGAAACCCATCACGAACAAATTGTCAGCTTCCTTCCTTTCAATGACAATCTCCCTCAATGTTGCTATTGTGATAGCATCTCCTCCCCCCCCCAAACGTAGTTTGAACCTATTGACGAGATCTTCATCACTCTTCCCACTGAACTCTATATCACTTCCACCATCCTTGATTCCCATTATCCGAGCAAAGTCCTTTGCCGATATGACATGCTGTTGTCCATGTATGTTAACAACTTCATTCAATGGATCCAACCCCTCCACCATTAGTTGGCAGACTTTCGGGTGCAATGTCGGAGAGCCTATCATCTGTATTGACCCAAATCCAATGTCGCAAATTGCCACCACTTTTTTAATAGACATTGCCCGTACCGTATCGTTAAACAACTGTGGACTGAGCACTTTCGTCTTCCTAACCAAACCATCCTCGCCCCTCACGGATATTTCATCCTTTCCTTCTAAGTCATAGCTTTGTTTTGAGGATTCCCCCGCTTTTCTTTTAGTTCCCTGCATGGTGTCAACATATACGGTAAAGGTTACACTTTTACATGGTGGACCTTAAAAATTTAACTAAAAATTGACCGTTGTCATTTATTGTTGACTATCCGCAACATACCTTGCTAAATTCACCGAATGTCATTATGCCCCGCCTCGATGATTGCTGACATATGAAATACCATACCGTTATTGTCAATGATTGCCTTCCAATTCAACAATGTCATAAAAACAAACACGCAATCAAAGTGGTCTTTTATTTAAGAAGTTCTCAATTTTTTTTCAACCTAGTAGGGGTTATGAACTGCATATAACAAAACAATTCTATGATATATGACAACCTAGAGGCCCAACTGTACTAAAATCTTTCATTTACAACTTCTAGTAGATGGCCAACTACACCATGTGTGGTTTACGTTTTGAAATCCAATAACTTCCACTTACCACCCATTGTCCATTCCTGGTTCCCTCAAATTATATAATATAGTGACCTTCGTTTTCAATGATTTTGTTCTCGTCCTCATTCATTTCGCTGTGGGAAAATTTAACAACCACCCCATGCAATAAATACGATAACACCAAAAACAGTCCACTTCTTCTTAACTCCTCTCATCTGAACTCCCATTTTATTCCAACTAAACTTATCCATGTCTTTAATATATATCAACAACCAAAATCAACAACTAGATTTTAATATAGAATAACTCAATATCGATACGGAACTTTATGGTTGAGCATGCCAATAAAAGATACCCACAACAAGGTCCTTGAAGACAAACCCTCACCTTCTTAGATGCTGACAATCCACGTACTCAAGCAACCACTGCCGACAAGGCTTGGCCTACAATACAGAAGGTGCTTTCCTTATCTTCTTCACACCAAACGAGCAGAGCCCGTGACTGAACGTTCAACTCAATGAGCAGGTGAATATTGATAGGCTGTGAAGGAAAGATGAAAGAGAAAGAAGGTGAATTTTGATAGGCTGTGAAGGAAAGATGAAAGAGAAAGCTACTTTGAGAGGTTCCTTATCTCTTCCGTTCAGTATATGTGGCTGACTGAAAGAGAAAGCTACTTTAATTGTGTTCCTTATCTCTTCCGTTCAGTGGTGTATGTGGGTGACACCTATCCCTTCTATTATTATCACTTCCCTATTGGCATTAATAAAATAAGAAAACTGAAATTTGGTTATTCATCCCACGTTGGGATTGAGCTTGTGAAAAGCCAATTGGCCCATATGCTTTTATGGCCCACTTTGGCCTTAACTAAATGTTCTCATTTGTGTTACTGAATACTCAGACCAATCTATGATATTTAATCAACTACATATAGAAAATATATATATATCCTTGTTAACGAATATACTAATCAGTAATCACGATGCGATTTCTTTTGGACGAGGCAATATATTGTCAAGAATGCCATATTTTGAGAAGGAGGAAATATGAAGCTAAGAATGAGGCATCGTTTGGACGAAGATATATATTGCCCAGTAGGCGCTCTGTTATGAAGGAAAGGAAATAGTCGTTGAGGAAGCGGTAACGTATGGATCAAGAAATATGTAGTCAAGGACGCCATTTGTGGTGAGGGAGGAAATATGTCATTCGGAGGACGGAATTTCCTTTCGAGGAGGCCATATCTTGTTGTGGAGGAAAGAATCGTTAAGAATTCGGTATCCTTTGGAGGACCAAATAATCGTGTACAAAGCCCCCGTATCTTGAGAAGGAGGAAATGTCACGAGGTGAATGCGGTATCCTTTGGAGGACGGAATTTCCTTTCGAGGAGGCCATATCTTGTTGTGGAGGAAAGAATCGTTAAGAACTCGGTATCCTTTGGAGGACCAAATAATGTGTACAAAGCCCCCGTATCTTGAGAAGGAGGAAATGTCACGAGGTGAATGCGGCATCCTTTGGAGGACGGAATTTCCTTTCGAGGAGGCCATATCTTGTTGTGGAGGAAAGAATCGTTAAGAACTCGGTATCCTTTGGAGGACCAAATAATCGTGTACAAAGCCCCCGTATCTAGAGAAGGAGGAAATGTCACGAGGTGAATGCGGTCTCCTTTGGAGGACGGAATTTCCATTCGAGGAGGCCATATCTTGTCGTGGAGGAAAGAATCGTTAAGACCTCGGTATCCTTTGGAGGACCAAATAATCGTGTACAAAGCCCCCGTATCTAGAGAAGGAGGAAATGTCACGAGGTGAATGCGGTCTCCTTTGGAGGACGGAATTTCCTTTCGAGGAGGCCATATCTTGTTGTGGAGGAAAGAATCGTTAAGAACTCGGTATCCTTTGGAGGACCAAATAATGTGTACAAAGCCCCCGTATCTTGAGAAGGAGGAAATGTCACGAGGTGAATGCGGTATCCTTTGGAGGACATAGGTAGGAATAATGTCCGTATTGATGTTCATTATAATACGGATCATATGGGAGGGCTATCTTCAACTGCGGTCTTTATTAGAAACTTCCAAGTATACTAAATCTTACAATGTCACTGTTACATCTTATTGCGTAAATGCATATTCCGGACAACAACAATTATCACATTTATTTAGGTACATGACCACACTATGCTTACCGACTGGAACTATATACAAAGGTGTTATCTAACAATTTGTTATTACAAACTCCTATTAAACGCCCTCCTTCTTTGTCATTCTCTGATTCCGACGCGGAGTTTTGCGGATGATAGGGTTATGTGGGGATTCATTACCCTCTGAATCACTGTCGGGGACTACCATGTCCATGAGGGGGTTGGACGCATGGGGATTAATGGGCAAAGTACCTCCTCTAGTTTCCGCAACTAGTCCGACAACAACTTCATTTATCTTTGGCTTATCTTCTGCAATCTCCATTGGATGTTCATTGCCAATCCCACCACCACCCATCGGAGTAATTTCCTTACCACTCATTCTTTATGTGCTTGTAGTATGCAATGGTGTTCAGGTCTCAAGGTTGTGTATAGATGCATATATATATACTACATTTATTAACGTGGCCGGCTGACGCGTACATACAAGTCTCTCTCATTCCTCCTCTTCATCCACTAGTAGGTGATTCACTAACCCAAACTGTTTGGCCCGTGGTCATCATCCCTGCCAAAACTGCAGAAAATAAATAGAGTAAAGCTAGCATTGGCCCCTACATCGAGTTGTCCTATACCACAGTAAATTATATGCCTTATTTAAATATGGCAGGACTGTATATACACGGACTATGTAGCCACAGTTATCTTCAATAATGGATGCACATAACATTGTACACGGATTGTAGCAACAGAAGTACAATCAGGGAGTAATCAATGGGTTTGAAATGTTTAGAGCCGATGCAAAGCGCAATTTGCCAAGTCCACTTTGGGACGCTATCGATGTCCACAAGTTATTTTGACTTTCTAGTGACTGTGTAAACAGCAATATCAAAATATGGGTGTTTTTGTTGCTGTATTTGTTTATCCTCAACCCTTTTGGTACAATTCTGTTAATCGGAATCATTATTTTATATATTTGAGTGGTTTTTTTTTTTGGACAAGTCGAAAATTTGGTTTTTTTTGTAAGGAGTGTCGTCTACGTCAGGTTTTCTATCTCTTCCAATTTGATGTCAACGCATAAGTCACGCTCTTCTTGCTCACAATACCAATGAGAGACGAAAGCCGTGCAAATGTCCTGTCTTGTACATTCGGTTTGTTGCGTTCTACTGCTATGCATGGAGGGTATCCGCCCACAGTGTCAGCATTGTAATTTGGTATTTCGGCAGTTGCCGTTTCAGGATACATTATCTTCTGGAAGTTGTATTTTCATTCAGAAGTTCAAGTGCTCTGTTCGGCAGTTTCCTTTTCATAAAATACAGATAATGGTTGGCTGAACCGCAAATACATAGATTAATAGGGCACAAAATGGGGAATCCTTTTACTTACAATTAGATTCACACACAAGAAGGTTACGACAGTGAAACGTAACTTACTGTTGTTTGGACAATATTGTATGATACAAGGAAATTTTATATGATATTCTCATAACAACACCAATTGTTCGTCTTATAAATGGAGCTTGGAAGGGTATATGATCTCCCGTAAATGGGAAAATGCATTTATTAGGGCACGATGAGGTTTTCCCCCGCTTAAATGCATATGCATAGGTCGGGTTCATGGCCGGTTGTTGAATGTAGACAACATATTAGTCAGTATTTTGCTATTTAGGTGCATGCAGTTGCAGCAAAGGACAATTGTTTAAATACATGGGGAATATATTATGGTCTGATTTTGATCTACAGGAAATTTTGTTCGGTTCATTATGTGAGATATCATAATTTATGTCATTCTGCACTAGAATCTATCATAATGAATAGTAGTGTCCCTGCATTGATATACATACCCATGTTAGCTAACAGTGGAACAAAATAAGAACAAGAGATGGCTGACAAAGAATGAATGACCACTCACTTTATTTGTCCATAATGAATGACAAGTCCCTTTTTCTCCAACCCCCACCCGTGTTGTACACAATCCCTTGACTCCAGTCCTTCTCCATTGGGACATGCATATCCATCAAGTAGGTGCAATGGTTCAATATAAATAGATTATTGTTTCCACTAAAGTCCCCAATATTAGAATCATCAAAAGGTAACACTGTCTGTCAATATCCTCACAATTCAGTGAACAATTTGCTCAACTCTTCCATTGCCTCCATTCCATAAACAATTGTCTGTACTCTTCAATAACAGAGGTTTCCCAGTAGGAATATTGGATCACTTTCAGGTTCGAAGTTTGTCTTAGTCCATCTCTTATCGATATCCTCGTAATGTACTGAGTCTTTAAAACAAATACAATGAAAATGTGTATATGATGCTTTAATGTCATTGGATATCATTATGCAGGGCAGATGGCATTGAACAACAACAACCGTGTGAGGAGTTACGAGTTGCCTATATTCTATGCCAGCATCGACAACAATGATCCCACTGCACACCCAGTAAGTTAAAGGACATATACAAGATGAATATTATTTTTCATATCCCTATTTTAACGAAGACGGACACTTCCATCATTAATTCATATAACATGTTCGACAGAGAATTCCAAGAGAGTTCAGGAAGGCAAACTTGTTTTATGACAAGTCGAAGTTAGCTTTGCTGAGTCTAAATGGGTTCCCTCAGTGGGCTTGGGAGTGTCAGGTTGTTTATTTTGAGAAGGACATATACTTCGGTACACACTTTTATAAGTTCTGTGCTGCTGTTAGTGAAGGGAACAGAAACATCTATCTAGTTTTCAACTACGAAGGTATTCCCATGCGCTTCACGGTGACAAGATTTGATTGTAATGGACATATGCTGCGATCCCCGCCAAACCTATATTCATATCAGGGACCTCCGCTCAGTTTCGACGGTTTGGAACATCTAAAGGAGGAGTTCTTATGCGTTAACACACTTGCAATAGAGGACCACATGGTAAGCAAATAGTCTACATGTGTGAAATAAAATGCTTCATCAACAACTACATATGAATTTTGACGATAGGTACATTACAGTTTGCATATATAAGCGTTGGTTGAGGAATAATGCATTTGCACTGTCTTACAATATGCTTGTTATCTATATTTATATTTATATATATAGATATATATATATATATATATAAACACAACATTAATTGCTTTCGTATTTTATGTAGGACTTGCCCATGGGTAGATTTGTGGAAAAATTGGTTGCGAATGGCCTACCGGCCACATATACTATGTTGCTTGAAACCCACCCATCAATGAGTTGGAACGTTACAGTGGGTTATAATATGGACAATACCGTTGGGCTTCAGCACGGGTGGCTACCATTTGCATACGCAACCGGAATGAATAGCTCTCAATGTATTCGCTTAAAGTTACATCAAGATGGGTTAACCATTTCTGTATTGATTTTCAATGTGATCACTGGTGCAGTGACGTTACCAGATTTTGACAATCAGGGACTTACTGACGCGATTCCTCCGCAAACCTCGGCCACTGTTCATCATGCAATAGACATGCCCGGCAGTAGTAATCAGTCTGCAATTGATGAGGACGTAAACGACGACGAAGTTTGGCAAGGGCTTGGAGAACTTCCTTCCAGCATAAACCTAGAAGGTTTACCCAATTGCACATGCGTGATGTACCCTACCTTCGGGGTTAGTAATCGTGTTGTTATGTGCACCAATATCATGAAACATGCTCAAACAGCAGTATATTGTCATATGAATATTCTTCAATATTGATCAAAGTACACATATTTTTTTACTGCAGTTAACTGACTTAAACTCTCACATAAATTAAACCACTATCGGTTTTGCAGAAAATGCCCCAACAGTTTGTCCGAACACAAAAACTGAGTTCAAACTGGTACGTCCTACAATCCATGGAGGGAACCGCGATGAAGGTATATTTCAAGAAAGTCGGCAACACACTGCATCTGACAACACGGTACATGAAGTTTTTGAGGGTATTTCATATTGATCCCAATCAGAAAATGTGCATGTATCTTGTCGGGCCGGATCATTTTATTTTCCACCCCACTGATTAACTTAAGTAACGTTTTTTTGTGTTATGTCTATATGGGAATGGTGGGCAGTGATGAATAAGTTAAATGCATGAGAATTATCTGTTTACGCTTTATTATGAAATTACGTATATCCCTTCTTTTAAATAACATGTAATATGTGTTTGTAACATATTAGCGAAATCGTATGCAGAACGGTAAGTTTTCATTTCCTACTGAGTATTAATTACATTTGTTATTGCTCTAATTTATACGTTTTATAAAGTAGGGTCTGATTTCTAGTACCTGGTTACGTCATCCTTATGTTGGGATGGTAACAAAAGATTATATGTATGCCATGTCCACTAAACAAGCAGACCATTACATGCCTTGCGAGATGCAGTAACACAGAATTTGTTGTCCTTACAACAATTTTAAAACCGAATGCAACGTATGTACAATAGGAAGGAGGACTGCATGGTCAATAACACCGTTAGACCATATTCAGCAACCTCGTAATTGAAAAAACCATTAGTAAGTCTCAGTCCTGGTAACTAGGCTCATATTGATACACGGTCAACCAAAATCATACCATTTTTTGAAGATGCCAGCCAAGAATCAGACTCCTAAAAAAGTGAGAACCCTGTTGTCCCCGACATAAGTGAAGTGCAACACAATAAATGCGGGAGGGTCGGCCATCGCAAACTGGAAACAAATTTGTAAGTTAAGCAAATTGCTGCGGTTTTCATTTTGTAATGAAAATAATATCCTAAAAGGAAATGATGAAGGAAATTTATATACCAAAATTGTAATTCGCTCCGATGGACTATTGAAAATCACTTAAGATGGGAAATAATTGTCATTAATAAGTATGGGTGATAATATGCAGGCCAAAAAAAACAGACGAACTATGGAATCAACCAATGCCATGTAAGCAGCAAATCAATGACATAGCATATAGAATTAGAAACAGATAGAGTCGTTGTTCAAAGACTTTCAGATTCAGGAAAAGAAGGGTCAATGCTACGCGACATTAGTAACAACAACAATCATCATAAGAAAATACGGGACAAAGGGACTTGCATATTGGCTTGGTGGATTTGCAAGGAATATGCAATGCAGATGAGGATGATAAAAGCTGCAGATAGGAAATTAACAAAAACAACCGGAGATATAGAGGGAAGGTAATGTGGTTAGGTTAGTTATGGAGTTCATGAGGATTGTGTGAACATTAAGGGTATTTGAAATATACTGCACTATCTGTCTCTATCGACAGCTTTTACATAATGAATTGAAAAGAGAGTGCCTCCAAAACAGTAAATATTAGGCCTGCAATGGCTTTACTAGCTTAGGAGCTCTGCAATGTGTTGTCCTTATCAAGATGGCCATATGCCATTGAGAAAGCAAACAAAGGAATCTCACTTTAAATTTTATATTCAGGACCAAAGAGTCCAAGCAGTAGGGTTGCCTATGAAAGGCAAAGTGGTACAAATTTTCCAGATTGTCATCTGTGCAAGTACAGAGGTTGACAAGAAACCATTCCATGGTTAGCAAGTTGGACTGCCTTTTGATGATATCAAGATGGTTCAAAACACATCCAATAGTTGGATGGTTTAAAAAGTATCCGTCGGGTAGCTAGGAGAAAACAAAAATATGACCAGAAACTTTACATCCATTGGAAGTTCCATTTGACTAGAAACTTGTCATATGACTTTGCTGTATTTGAATAATGGACTTGGATGATTATGGAAACAGAAATCTATTGAAGCATGCAAAAAGAAATTTGTTAAAGATAAGATATGTGACGGTGTAAAAACTCGTCCCAACTATGCTTAATGTACAAAATTTCTGTTAAATTGAACAAAAATGAACTGTACCCGCCCAAATTACTACGTAAGGTAATATTGGATGATCGACATGATATGGCTTAATCTACTATCAATTTCCTCTTCGACAACATAAGTGGGCACGGATGATAGTTTAGTTTATTTTTTAATTTACGAGTTGAAAGGTGCATGAATGTGTGTTATGTTATATTGATGGTCAAGTTTGACTAGTGGGACACAGAGGTAGTTGCTATATATATATATATATGTAGATATGTCTTTTGACAAAACAATTTGCCACAAAGCATCAAATTTCTAGATATCCTCTCATCCAAGAACGCAAACCACCATTGCTAGCTACATTCACGAAGGTCAGTGAACTGTAAATTCCACAAACAACATTTGATGTGTGTGAGATCACGTATTTATTAAGCGGAGCTAATGTCATTGTTTCCTTTACACAATCATGCAGCACACACCACCTATGGACATGCTGCCCTACTTCTTATTAAAGATTGATCAACCACAAACCATTGAACTTCCCAACAATGCAATGAAGGTACATGAATGTGTTTGTTGTTAATAACATAAATGTTTAGCTATCATTATCTTAGTTTTAAAAACTGAGCTCTCATATTCAATAACAGTTTCATGGTTTATGTGAAGGGAATTCCCTCGAAATTCACCAAGAAGTATTTGCTTGAAGAAAACTCAGCAACAGCAACATTAACACTTATGGGGCTGCGTAATCACGTTTGGCATGTTGGAATAGTTCACATGGGGAACGAAAAGTACTTTGGAGCCGGGTGGAAAAAATTTGTAAAAGATGTTCGCAATGGACAACCTTCGTTGGAGTTAGTAGTCTTGTACGAGGGGAATATGGGATTCACAATAACACGCTTTACGCATAGTGGTAGCATGATGGTCGATTTACCTATGTTACCTAGTGGGCACCCTGCGGTTTCTGTGGGACATCTTGAAGATTTGGAAGCAGCTTTCTTATACCACATGGCAGAAGAACCAGAGGAGGAAGTGGTACGTAAGAAGACATTGAGTAATAAACTTGTTAGTATAGATTTGAAGTTAAAGTATCCAAATTGTAATGAAATTGTGCGTGGGATATCCTTCCCATAATTTCATAATACAAACGGTTGATAACATTTATTAACCAAGGTTACAGATTATACACCCAAATAATCTGATTGACCTCACTAACGATATTGTTTATTAACCACAGGCAGTTCCTAGAGGCAATATGTATGACAGTTTGAGGAATCATATACCAGCTGCGGTTTTCATATTGGTGCTCACTAACAATCCTGAAATGATAAGTATGTTGGGTTTAAGGCAGCACGGGAGCCAAATCTATTTGTCTGACGGATGGGATGGCTTTATTGACGCTGCATGCCTAGACCAGCATCATACAATACTTTTCACTTTGGGACAAGACGGAGAAATGTTTGCCCTTGCATTCGACAAAAAAGAGTCAATAATTGCAGGAATTGCGGATGGAGATGAATGGGATGAGGATATTCCCGTGTAATGTATTGAAAGGTTAAGTGAAGTTCAATTGATGTCGTTTGGAATTAAATTTATGTCCATTTTTAATGTACTTGTATTTCTGGTTCAACAAAAGGCGTCGACGTGAATGTATTAGGTTTATCATGTGTGAATAAGAGACCTCTTTCACAAAGAATATTTATTGGTGAATTTGAATGGCAGTGTTGTTTTTGGAGAGTGACCTCATATTAGGGCACATACAGAGTGGAAGGGTTTATATGGCCTGGGTTATGTCATGAAATATTTAATTGGCTTCATGACATCATAAACGGACTTCCATATGGAACAAACTTTTTTTTAAATACCGGATTCCATCCAAATGGTGAGGGTATGCTGTTCACTAGTTTGGAAGTAGGTTGACAAGATTCTCGGGACCCCAACTGCATTCCTTCTTAGATTTGATAGCACATCTCAAGATCCACAAATCCATTAAACAAATATTTCCAAGATTTGATGAGGGAAATAGGTGGAAGGCTGAAAAAGGAAACAACTTCACGTCATCGCTTGTTTTGCTTTATAAATGCAACAGACCTACAGCCTTCTTGAAATTGGATTGACATTGTGAATTATCAGATATTATTGTGAGGTCAAAGCCAATTCAGCATCACCAGTTGCAGGTGTGCATCTGATAGGATTGTAGTCGTCATTGGATGACAATTGCAGTGAAGGAGGGGAAGGTGCACCATTGTTAATTCAAAGATTTGTGAGTAGGAATTGAATCATCATCTACAAGAATGTCCGGAACAGGTAAGTAGAATCCATTGAATTCTACGAGAGTCCTATACTTATGTTGTTTATATGTTGCTGTATGGGATATATCTTCAATTCATGGGAAGGATCTCCCATTTCCTATTTAATAGCAGATTGACAGAACATAAAAAAGAACCAACAAAACAAAATGTTGCAAAAACAATGACTAAATGGGGATGAAATCCGAAGAAGTTCAGGTTGGGGTAGGGTTGCTATCAAATAGTAAATTATCATTCAAACATACAGGTTAAACGTTAGTAATTACAGTATTATTATATAATAGAGGAACCGTTGGTTGACAATAGCTTTTTTATAGGCGAAAAGGCTTTGGAAATGGAATGGAGCACAATTGGAGATATTATAAAAATCATCAACGCTGTACAAGGGCTAGCTTTAACAAAGATCCCTGATTGGTTTCCACTAACATACGGGGAAGGGTGGATCTATGATGCATGGTCATATTATCCTTATGTAAATTGTAAGGGGGGAGTGTGGGAGGGCAGGCATGTGGTAGGAGACGGTGAACCTAGAAAACATATTGAAGATTTTTTCAGTGAGTATATTCCATCTTTAACAGAGTTCCAGAACTGGAGTGAGGAGAGGAAAGCAAGGTACTTGTGTACTAAGGTGAGTAACGGAGACGAGATGAAAACCATCAAGGAAGAAGTCCATAACGGAAACGAAGCTGAGTGCAGTGACCATACTGTGCGAGAGGATGCCAAGAACTTCATAAATAGGTCGAATTGGACAGCGCCGGCAAAGGTGTGCAGTCCCCCTCTTATTGAGGTTCCCTCGCCAATTTGCACATGTGGTGGACATATGGTCCATGTCCGGACAGGCGAACAAACCGAGTATCGAAAGGCATTCTGGAGATGCAACGCCTCACTAGCAGTAAGATAATTCAATTTTGGCTGTCCTTATTGAAAAAGATTGTATCATTTAATAAATGGAGTCCTTTATGGGTTTTCGTTCAATGTAGGCTGCAGGGAAGCGAGCATCTCCAGGAGTGCTGTGCTGCACTCGTATATCAGTAGACAAACTCCATGTTGGTGGGAATCCGAACGAGGAAATTAAAGTAGATATGGTAAGTATGATATTGCAATGCCTTCTTTGATCAATTTTATTGCAATGGTTTGCGTACTTGTGATTGCATTTCACGTATCGCAGGATATGGTAAAAAGTGCAGCCCATAAATACAATAGTGTGCCATATGAAGGACCCATTTGCAACATATGTGGGATGCAAATGCGGTCATACATATCTAGAGGAATGTCCGACCACTACGGCAGACCGTACTGGTTTTGCGGGGGTAGTGAGGTAATCTATGCATCATCATTCTGATGTGATAATATATATCCCTTCATGGCAAAATGAACCGTGAAACTTGGCGGTTTGATATATTTCAAATATCTTTATGGTGGTCAGGTTGCTTGCCATGGCGGAGGATTCATATGGGTAGATGAATGCAAAGTGGGATTTCCAGTTGATGAGTGATAACCAATCTCTCTCAATATTAGATGACATCATACGGAAGGAGTGGGAATGATATTTAACAGTTACGTACGGTGTATTTGTATTGGTGCGTTTTCAGTTTGCAGTAAAAGAAAGTTCGATAGCGAGTTTTCCGATTAGTGTACATTGTTAAATGAACGCTTACCGTATCGTTGGTCAATAATATGACATTGTGTTGTATCGATTCTATCTTTCTATTTTAATTGTCTTGTGTGGAAATTTCCATTGCAGTGGTACAATCACATATGTGAAGTACGACTAAATCACAATTAAACAGATAAGAAACTGCCGAACAGGCAATCAAGGTTTCCAAATGACAAACGAAACTTCCAAATCGGGGGCAGACATTTCCGGAAAATGGTAATGCGATTCGGAAAATGCTGAACAGGGAATCAAGATTTCCAAATGACAATCGAAACTTCCAAATCGGGGGCAGACACTTCCGGAAAATGGTAATGCGATTCGGAAAATGCCGAACAGGCCATTATAACTTCCGAAACTAGAATGCAACTTCCGTGTAATACAACACCTGTTTTAAAAAAAAAAATTACATGGATCCAGAATTCAACACATGAGAGGAGTTGATACCATCGGTTTATCTCAGATGATATGCCCAAATGGTGACTATATCCAGAACAATGTATATGGTGTACGTACAACCATATGGGAAATAAACGTGATGGTTTCCCATAAAATATGTCAATAGCACTTTCAATTTCAGGAGATGCATCATAGTTAAATGATTGGTTACATTCAATGTACATTTCAAACATATCATACAAAAATTTTACCGAGCTAGTTAATTAAGAAACTATCAGGCATGGCGAAATCTTTCAAAAACAAAAGCCAAACTAGTGCGCACATACCAATGTATGGGCGAAAAAGTTGCTGTCACCATGACCCTTGGGGTTAACCAATGCTGGAACTTGCATGTCATTTGCTGGTGGACAGAGAGGGTATTATGTTGTCATACCCCCCAAAAAAGGCAAAACTCCGGGCTTCTTCATTGTGGTGCAGCAAAGAATTAGTATTATCGCTGCTACAAGTAGTCTCATATTCCTCCTCTCCGGGACTGGTGTGGTCAGCGGATGAATCTAAAACAACATTGTCACGATGTGATTTGGCCCAGCCTTTGGCATCATTACTGGCCTTCTCGCACGTTCGCACATTGTGGCCCGGCTGGTGACATTTCCCACATTTAATACCGCCTTTGGTAATACCTACTTTGCCATCATCGACAACAGTGGGGGGATTTGCTCGAGTACCTTTTGATTTGCAAATTGTAGGATCCTTGACAACATTCTGGTGAAGTCCGTGAAGACTGTTATGTGTTGTATCATCTTGTTCTTCATGAACTGGATATGTCCTCGCCCTAATAGACATACGCCGCATGGATTCAATAGTTTCATAGTAAGCGGCTTCGGAAAATGACGCCCTGAAACAAGTCTGTGTACATTCTGCCATCATCTCACCGTACCTTGCTAGGCGAAGAGAATCGTCCGGTATCTCACCGTTGCTATATCGGGTTTTGACATTTGTAGTCGTCGCATCTTTAGTCCACCTCACTGTCACCAAAGAATCTGGAAACGCTGTTATCTGCTTCACTTTCATCACAGCAAATATATGACAGCAAGGGATTCCATCAGACTCAAACAACTTGCACGTGCAACTAAGTGTGGGGTTGTCATTGTTGTTCCGATATGTAACATTCCACTTCCTATGCGCTTTACCGTACTGTGTAAGAGTGACTACTGAGGATCCCAATTCAGGAAAATGAAATTCATCCTGCACGAAGAATCGGGATTCAAACCTAATTTGATCCTGTATCAAAAGGAAAATGTCATGTGTAAATTTTTTCCCAATTTGCTCTTGCAATAAACGCATGTGGTCGCCAATAACCGGACTTGCGTTGATAGAAACAAAATCATCATATAACACCCTTTCCCGTATTCGATCCATTGTCTTATCCAACCGAGGCAACACCTCATAAAGCCTCATCTGTTTACCCATTCCAGTCTTTAGATCACGATGCATTTGTTCACATCTCTGTGTGGAACGAACACCAGCAAAGAAATCTTCCCTGAAGAAAGCCTCAGCCCATCGCTCACGCTTGTTGAACATGCCGATAACCCAAGGGTTGTCCTGTAGACCAGCCATGGCAACCACGTAGTTCCAATAAGATTCCCACTCAGAAACTGACAGCCCAGCGTATATCAAATGGGAGAAGTCTCTTTGAACATTGACATCATGAATTTTACCAATAACATTCTTGGAAATGTGCCATGCACAAAGTCGATATCTAGCCTCCGGTATAAGGTCGACAATGGCATTTCGCATAGCGTCATCCTGGTCAGTAATGACAGAAATCGGTTTCTTCCCGTCCATAGATGAAATGAAGGCTGATACCACCCATTTGAAAGTCTCTTCGGTCTCGTCCACCAACAAAGCGCAACCAAATAGAACCGTAGCTCGATGATTGTTAACTCCCACAAAAACGACTAATGGCTTTCCATATAGATTTGTCTTGTAAGTGCTATCCATAATCAAAACATCGCCAAAGTTGTTGTAGTCAACAAGACACTTTGAGTCTCTCCAGAAAAGATTTGCCAGCCGCCCTTCTAGATCAACACAAAAAAAACAAAAAAAATGGGGATCATGGGACGCTTTCAGATTCATGAAGCTAATGGCAGCTTGAGCGTCCCCGTCAACCAATAGTTCTCTCCTTTCGGAATCTTGTTGGTTGTACAAATCTTTTAGTCTGAACCCAACGCATGGATATCCCCCTGCTTGGTGAACCAATAACTCATAAGCGCGGCACGTCGCAACGGAAACTTTTTTCAAAGAGCTTACTTGTGCAGACGCATGTTCTCCAACCATCCTGTTTGATCTTAGCAAATGAACCATTTCCTTTGGAACAAGAACATGGTTGTGGTTGGTCTCAAACTGCGACACGTAGAAACAACCGGTTGTCTTGCAACGAATGACAGTTAGGCGGGCTGGACAACCGCATCTAGTCACCTTCCTCTTAATTGCAGGTTGTTCTTGATTGGTGAAATCAGAGGGGGCACTCCCATACACTTTTGTACGCTTCTTTGGAGTGTTAACCGTACGCCAACCCTGCTTAGAACAACATAGTGATCTTCTGAAAATGTCACCATCACGGTCCTTGTCAGATTTGCTTTTCCTTACAGAAAACCCCTTTGCAATTGAGTGGTATGCATAAAATCTCTCAACGTCATCAACTGAACTAAACAAAATTCCGTTGAAATCTGAAAATTGTAGGTCTTGGTACTTCTTTCCCTTGTAAAGTAGACAATCTGTGGATTCATCCAACCCAAAGCTGAATGTCTCCCCTTTTGGTTCATCACTCGATAAACCATCCTCGTCATTAGAAATGTGGCCGGATTGATGGTATTGTTCCTCACTAAAGCGCAAACCATGATGGTCCGTGTCGCTGTCCATTTCCGAGACCAACCTGTAATTGGAATGGATGAATTACGGGTTTGTTAGATAATAAGAATAATAATGCGCCTACTTGTTGTACCAAGTTTAACAAATCACAAGTGACCAAGGATTTGAAACTGAATTATTAGTTTCTCTTCATCATATGAACCCTAAAGCGGGATAACATGAATGGGATAATGCCATAAACACAATCATAGAAATACACGTTATGCAAAGAAGTGCGCTTTATGAGGATGACCGATAGTGAAATTTGTTGGGGTTAGTTTCGCAGTAGGTGATTCAAATTCTTCTTTTAATTCTGTTAAAGCTGAAGCAAGTTCACAAATAAAATAAAGATGGCACAATAAGTATCACATCATCACAATATCCACCAATTCAGGTAAAACTCATCCTACAATACTAGTTAAATACTAGTTAAGCAGATGGAATAAAATGACAAGAAAAGGGAAAACAAAAAACTGCTAAACTGTAATACTTAATAGCATTACAATACCAACTCCCGTATCCTAACTCTTATACAACTATGAACTGCATATGAAGCAAAATAACACCCAAAATGACCAGATAGCTGACCCTGAGAGAGTTAAGCATCACAGCATTGTTGATAAACCTACTTATTGCTGTATTTAGTACAAATTATTAACATTTAATAAGGTCATCAACGGTATTGGGTCGGCCTTGTGTGCTAGTTCAGATAAGAAGCACCACAATAGGAATATAACTAAATGAAATCATATGTAATTTGAATAACAAATTAGTTTGTTATAATACTCTTTCAAGTCCCAACAAATGCTCAGTTAGTTTATAAAAAACAGTAGTTCAGACCTAAAAATCATTGCTTAATAAATAATAAGATACATTCTAAAGTTCTTGCATTAGGATGCTTTGGAAAGATATTACTACAGTTAAAAGATATATGAAATATTGTCAGCCTTCGCACCAAAACCATAGAACTAAACTTCCAACAAAACTATAGTCAACTAATTTCATCCAAACAGTATTGAGCCACAAGAAGATCCAAATTAGAGTCATGCAACTACTATGTCTAAACCCAGTTGCATAGTTGGTATATGCTGAATAAGGAACTGCCAAACAGGCAATTTTAAGTTCCAATGTAATTTGCAACTTCCATAACTCATTTAGTGCCGACTAGGCAACCGCCGAACAGAGCATTTCAAGTTCCGTATCAACATGTAACTTCCATAACAAATACAAGCTGAATACGCAACTGCTCAAAGGTATTTTCCGTATTAGTAATGGAACTTGCTGAAAAATGACAGCTGATGCTTCCCTCGATAGCATGTCATAGTTTGTACCGTAGTGCTAAGACAATGTTTTAACCATAAATTTTGCAACTCGGTTATGAGCACTACCTTTGATGGTACTCGTATATGATGCTTTCCCTATTTGCTCCCACTGAAAAAATAAAAATAAAATTGTTGCACTTAGTAATGAGAAAACTATCCAATAATTCATGACTACATATGAACCAAAAAGAAGGTCAAACCTGTACTGAAATAAACAGTTATAGATTCAAAGGTAATTACCAAGTGGTAAACTGCAAAAATAGATAAACAGATAAGAGAGCTATTAACTACTCATAACAGCAGGTTTGAAACAGTTACTCGACAGAAAATGGTTGGGGGTTGCTATTAAGTAAAACAAGATGGCATTGGTACGTTAGGAAGATAATGAAACCGTTAATAGAAGCTATGTCATACATTAAAGTTACTAGGTTTATGAGTCCATTTCCCAACGCTCACAGCAAACAAGGACAGTTTTTGTTTTCAACATCTGGTTGGCAACCTTAGATACTTTTTACTTATGTTGTTTTCACCATATTTAGACATTGTTTTCTTTTAGATCAAGTTCTTTCTAACATATTTGTTGCAATTTTCTAAAAGACGATAAAAGTACAATATACAAGGCTCTTGCTGTAACAAATTTTAATATTTTGTTTAAACTTACTTTTCCAATACGGCTAAAAAACATTAATGTATGGGCTACATATACCATACAATACATTGACAACCCTAAACTGAAATTTGCTTGTATTGGTACCAAGAATGTTTGCAACAAGAATACATATCCTCAATTAAAAAGGAAATTAACTTTGCTCTAGTAATTTATTTTTTCCAAAACAACTTTATGGTTAATTATTAACACTTATACGCCCCGAGTTGTCACAACACAACCCCATAGCCCAGCTGGGAGGATAATGACTGAACTATATACTTACCTAATATATGATATAAAAGCATTAGCTAAACTGAAATCCCTGTAGCAGGTCTTCGTTGAATTACCAAATCATCAGCAGTGTATTGAGCCTTACGGAGCTCCAATTTATAGTAATGCAAGTACTATGTCTAAACCCAGTTGCAGTAGCTATAAGCTGAATACGGAACTGCCAAACAGGCCATTTGAAGTTCCAAATCAAAATGCACCTTCCATATCTATTTATGTGCTGCATAGGCAACTGCCGAACAGACCATTTGAAGTTCCGAATAAAAATGAAACTTCCATAACTTAATATAAGCTGAATAGGCAACTGCTCAAAGGTCGAACAGTCACAGCTGAGACTTCCCTTGACAACATATCATGGTTTGTATGATAGTGGTAATAGATATGTTTTAAAGATAAATTTTGCGACTCGGTTCTGAGCACTACCTTTAATTGTACTGGTATGTGGTGCTTTCCCGCTTCGCTCCCACTGAAACAAAAAGGTTTGCACTTGCTATTGAGAAGACTATCAAATAATTCATGACTATATATAAACTGTAAACAAGGCCCATAATGTACTTAAAATACAGTAAAAGATTAAAGGTAATCACGAAGTAGTAAACTGCAATAATAGACAAACATAAACTACAGCCATTAATTACTCACGCCACAATAATCCAACAGCAACTGTGAAGAAGACAGTTGAGGTTAGCTATTGTATAAGACAAGATTTGTTTGGTACGTTAGGAACTTCATCAAACCGTTAATAGAAGCCATCTCATACTCACATTTGAGGAGTAACATTATGAATCAATTTTCCAACCTTCAAAACGAAAAAGGAAAGCTTTGTTCAAGAAAAAGTTGGCAACCTTCGATAGTTTCTACTGACATAGAATTACTAGTAGTTTTATGAAATATCATTTAATTTCATTTTCAGCTTATGGGGTTTGCAAGCACAAAAAACACTTCACAGTAACCATGTAAACTAAATTCAGATACTTGCATACTGGAGGAGTTGCTAATGACCCATGACATCAAGTCAACATACATGATTGACATCACATATTTGTGTAATTGAGAAATCAATCTAACTCAGATTCAAACAAATGAAAAAAGCTTTCACACATATCACATTACTCAGTACTCATTATCTGAACATTCTTTCTACCTCACTAAAGGATAAATGCATGAATCAACTAGGAGTACATGTCTCTACATTACTCAAAAACACAGAGTTTAAGAACTCTGTTTCCTTCAAAGAGGAAAGTGATGAAAACTGACAATACAATATTTGGCTAATAGAGCCAACGCAATAGTATGTATTGCATAAAATAAGGCACTAATATAAGGTCCTAAGATACTCATATAATCAAGTATCACATTAATGAAGTGCCATGAGTTAAAAAGTTGACATTTTGAACCGTTTTGTTGGAGGACGGGTATTTTCCAGGGTAACTAGTCAATCATCCATCATATATGTTGTATCTAGTATATACAAATTATGAGTTCCCTATGGGAAACAGTAAAGGAATGAAGAAAGCTGAATACAGATTAGACAGTATTTGTCAAAAATACAAGAACACAGACTGAACTGTATAAACTAATATGTTTGCTTACTACAGGTTTATTTTTTCCAAATACAATTTTTGTCCCACCCCTTTTCACTGTGAATCCTGTGTCCCCTACCTTCATGAAAAGATCGAGATTGTTGGTCTGAAAGCTACCAATATTGTTTTCCTTCCTTTTCTGAATTTAGTTTACCTAGATTCATATATGTTCACCTAAGAGACCATAAAGAAAAAGCTATTGGGTACTATGACAGATAAATTGCAGGAACAAAGGAACAAAAATAATCAAATTTTTAATGCCTTACTTCGTCCAGCTGAAGGTATGCTAAACACGAACGATTCCTGAACAGAAATGCTTTTGTAGACAATAGAACCCTAGAAATGAAAGGAAAATCAATACCCATTCAAGCATATGGAGAAATTTCAACACAGTTCAAGAAAATCAATGCCTTACTCAAACAATTGCCTTTCTTTGGAGGAGACAGCAAGTGATCTTGTTCTGCGAAATGGAAACAATAAGCAGGACAAGAAATCGATTCATCAAATCGAAATGAACAAAAATGCTAAGTCCATTTCAAAATACCCAAAAACCCAACACCCAAATCGACTTCCTTGGAAAACCCTAATTCCCAAATTCACTTCGCTATACAACTGTAATACAAAATTCGACTTCAATATGTACAGCCTAACTCAAAATAAATGTGAGACCTTGCCTTGGATCAATGGCGGAAGTTGTTAATTGAGAGAGAGACACCGATAGAGATATGCGTTGTAATATATGGTGGTGCTGAGAGTGTAACTTTGTCGGGTGGATGAGAGTGCAATCGAGATGATCGATCTGTGGGTGTTTCTTCTTGAATCTGCTGGGTGAGAAGTCGGGTGAGAGGCGCCAGAAAAGAAGACTAATATTTTTTTCTTTTTCACGGGATACCAAACTACTTATTACTTAGGGTGGTTTATTTATTATTTATTTTTTTTTTTCGGAAAAAGAGTTACATAGGGTGGTATCGATTGTTTGGATCGAAAAAGGTTAGGGGACACAGGAAAATGAGTTAATTTTTATGTTTTGTTATTTTGATTTTTTCAGTTTAACTGCTTCACAACAGTAAATTAATATGTCTGATTAACTCAGACAACACCAGTGTCGTGTGATTCAATTTCACTAGTAGTGCTTTGTCGAGTTTTAATTTATTTTGTTTGGCACTAATTCATTGAATGCTAACTAATGTTCTCTAACATTTTGATTGGCTATATGGAATTTAGTACACCTCTAAATAACAAAAAATAATGACGATATATAATTTCTAAAAATATTGCACACTCCAAGTATTAGATGCGAAACATATATTATTTTAGGCGTCAGGTCCAAAAATCATTTCATTTTGCCACGATTAGGAATTGGATCAGCTGGGTCAACCGAATGAGGCGTAATACCGCAATGTGTATCAAGTCCACGCTAGAAAATGAATATTCGAACATTTCACTTCAACCTTCAAAGGGAAAAGGCGTCATCGTATCTTACACTTTAAAATCCTTCCGTCAGATGTGGTAAGTACATTGTTTTAGCCTTAAGGTAAAAAATTCGGAAAAATCCGCCATCGATAGGATGTCGATCGGCTCGATCAAATGATTAAGGTTTAATAACCCTATTTTTGTTCAATACAAGCTTCAAAGGGCAAGGACGTCATCGGATCATACACTTGCAAATCCTTCCGTCAGATGTGCCAAGTACATTGTTTTAGGGTTAGAGTCAACAATTTAGAAAAATCCGTCTTCGATAGTATGTCGATCGGCCTGGCCGATCAGAGGATTAGGGGTTAATAACCATATTTTTTTCACTAAAAGCTTCAAAGGGCAAGGTCGTCATCGGATCGTACACTTGAGAATCGTTCAGTATGATGTGCCAAGCACATTATTTTAGGCTTCGGGTCAAAAATTCTAAAAAATCCGTCATGGATAGGATGTCGATCGGTCTGGTCAAAGGATTAGGGGTTAATAACCCTTTTTTTTTCACTACAATCTTCAAAGGGCGAGCTTTCATCGAATCGTACACTTGAGAATCCATCCACATATGTGCCAAGTACATTATTTTAGGCTTGGGATCCAAAATTTGAAAAATTCCGTCATCGTTAGCATGCCGATTGGCTCGGTCAAATGACTAGGGTTTAATAACCCTATTTTTTTTTTATACAACCTTCCAAGGACTAGGATTTAATCAGATCGTGCACTTGAGGATCCTTCCATCAGATTTCCCAAGTATGATATTTTAGAAATCCACTCAAAAATTTAGAAAAAATCGTCATCGTTAGGACATCGATCGGCTCAGTCAAACAATTAGGGTTAATAACCATATTTTTTGCCTAGACAGCCTTCCTAGGGCAAGGAGTGGATAGGATCGTGCACTTGAGAATCGTTCCGTCAGATGTTCCAAGTACAATATTTTAGGATCCCAGTCAAAAATTTGGTAAAATCCGTCGTCGGTAGGATGTCGATCGGCTGGGTCAAACGATTAGGGGGTAATAACCCTATTTTTTGCCTACACAACCTTCCTAGGGCAAGGAGTGGATTGGATCGTGCACTTGCGAATCCTTCCGCCCGATGTTCCAAGTACAATATTTTAGGATCCCAGTCAAAAATTTGGTAAAATCCGTCGTCGGTAGGATGTCGATCGGCTGGGTCAAACGATTAGGGGGTAATAACCCTATTTTTTGCCTACACAACCTTCCTAGGGCAAGGAGTGGATTGGATCGTGCACTTGCGAATCCTTCCGCCCGATGTTCCAAGTACAATATTTTAGGATCCCAGTCAAAAATTTGGTAAAATCCGTCGTCGGTAGGATGTCGATCGGCTGGGTCAAACGATTAGGGGGTAATAACCCTATTTTTTGCCTACACAACCTTCCTAGGGCAAGGAGTGGATTGGATCGTGCACTTGCGAATCCTTCCGCCCGATGTTCCAAGTACAATATTTTAGGATCCCAGTCAAAAATTTGGTAAAATCCGTCGTCGGTAGGATGTCGATCGGCTGGGTCAAACGATTAGGGGGTAATAACCCTATTTTTTGCCTACACAACCTTCCTAGGGCAAGGAGTGGATTGGATCGTGCACTTGCGAATCCTTCCGCCCGATGTTCCAAGTACAATATTTTAGGATCCCAGTCAAAAATTTGGTAAAATCCGTCGTCGGTAGGATGTCGATCGGCTGGGTCAAACGATTAGGGGGTAATAACCCTATTTTTTGCCTACACAACCTTCCTAGGGCAAGGAGTGGATTGGATCGTGCACTTGCGAATCCTTCCGCCCGATGTTCCAAGTACAATATTTTAGGATCCCAGTCAAAAATTTGGTAAAATCCGTCGTCGGTAGGATGTCGATCGGCTGGGTCAAACGATTAGGGGGTAATAACCCTATTTTTTGCCTACACAACCTTCCTAGGGCAAGGAGTGGATTGGATCGTGCACTTGCGAATCCTTCCGCCCGATGTTCCAAGTACAATATTTTAGGATCCCAGTCAAAAATTTGGTAAAATCCGTCGTCGGTAGGATGTCGATCGGCTGGGTCAAACGATTAGGGGGTAATAACCCTATTTTTTGCCTACACAACCTTCCTAGGGCAAGGAGTGGATTGGATCGTGCACTTGCGAATCCTTCCGCCCGATGTTCCAAGTACAATATTTTAGGATCCCAGTCAAAAATTTGGTAAAATCCGTCGTCGGTAGGATGTCGATCGGCTGGGTCAAACGATTAGGGGGTAATAACCCTATTTTTTGCCTACACAACCTTCCTAGGGCAAGGAGTGGATTGGATCGTGCACTTGCGAATCCTTCCGCCCGATGTTCCAAGTACAATATTTTAGGATCCCAGTCAAAAATTTGGTAAAATCCGTCGTCGGTAGGATGTCGATCGGCTGGGTCAAACGATTAGGGGGTAATAACCCTATTTTTTGCCTACACAACCTTCCTAGGGCAAGGAGTGGATTGGATCGTGCACTTGCGAATCCTTCCGCCCGATGTTCCAAGTACAATATTTTAGGATCCCAGTCAAAAATTTGGTAAAATCCGTCGTCGGTAGGATGTCGATCGGCTGGGTCAAACGATTAGGGGGTAATAACCCTATTTTTTGCCTACACAACCTTCCTAGGGCAAGGAGTGGATTGGATCGTGCACTTGCGAATCCTTCCGCCCGATGTTCCAAGTACAATATTTTAGGATCCCAGTCAAAAATTTGGTAAAATCCGTCGTCGGTAGGATGTCGATCGGCTGGGTCAAACGATTAGGGGGTAATAACCCTATTTTTTGCCTACACAACCTTCCTAGGGCAAGGAGTGGATTGGATCGTGCACTTGCGAATCCTTCCGCCCGATGTTCCAAGTACAATATTTTAGGATCCCAGTCAAAAATTTGGTAAAATCCGTCGTCGGTAGGATGTCGATCGGCTGGGTCAAACGATTAGGGGGTAATAACCCTATTTTTTGCCTACACAACCTTCCTAGGGCAAGGAGTGGATTGGATCGTGCACTTGCGAATCCTTCCGCCCGATGTTCCAAGTACAATATTTTAGGATCCCAGTCAAAAATTTGGTAAAATCCGTCGTCGGTAGGATGTCGATCGGCTGGGTCAAACGATTAGGGGGTAATAACCCTATTTTTTGCCTACACAACCTTCCTAGGGCAAGGAGTGGATTGGATCGTGCACTTGCGAATCCTTCCGCCCGATGTTCCAAGTACAATATTTTAGGATCCCAGTCAAAAATTTGGTAAAATCCGTCGTCGGTAGGATGTCGATCGGCTGGGTCAAACGATTAGGGGGTAATAACCCTATTTTTTGCCTACACAACCTTCCTAGGGCAAGGAGTGGATTGGATCGTGCACTTGCGAATCCTTCCGCCCGATGTTCCAAGTACAATATTTTAGGATCCCAGTCAAAAATTTGGTAAAATCCGTCGTCGGTAGGATGTCGATCGGCTGGGTCAAACGATTAGGGGGTAATAACCCTATTTTTTGCCTACACAACCTTCCTAGGGCAAGGAGTGGATTGGATCGTGCACTTGCGAATCCTTCCGCCCGATGTTCCAAGTACAATATTTTAGGATCCCAGTCAAAAATTTGGTAAAATCCGTCGTCGGTAGGATGTCGATCGGCTGGGTCAAACGATTAGGGGGTAATAACCCTATTTTTTGCCTACACAACCTTCCTAGGGCAAGGAGTGGATTGGATCGTGCACTTGCGAATCCTTCCGCCCGATGTTCCAAGTACAATATTTTAGGATCCCAGTCAAAAATTTGGTAAAATCCGTCGTCGGTAGGATGTCGATCGGCTGGGTCAAACGATTAGGGGGTAATAACCCTATTTTTTGCCTACACAACCTTCCTAGGGCAAGGAGTGGATTGGATCGTGCACTTGCGAATCCTTCCGCCCGATGTTCCAAGTACAATATTTTAGGATCCCAGTCAAAAATTTGGTAAAATCCGTCGTCGGTAGGATGTCGATCGGCTGGGTCAAACGATTAGGGGGTAATAACCCTATTTTTTGCCTACACAACCTTCCTAGGGCAAGGAGTGGATTGGATCGTGCACTTGCGAATCCTTCCGCCCGATGTTCCAAGTACAATATTTTAGGATCCCAGTCAAAAATTTGGTAAAATCCGTCGTCGGTAGGATGTCGATCGGCTGGGTCAAACGATTAGGGGGTAATAACCCTATTTTTTGCCTACACAACCTTCCTAGGGCAAGGAGTGGATTGGATCGTGCACTTGCGAATCCTTCCGCCCGATGTTCCAAGTACAATATTTTAGGATCCCAGTCAAAAATTTGGTAAAATCCGTCGTCGGTAGGATGTCGATCGGCTGGGTCAAACGATTAGGGGGTAATAACCCTATTTTTTGCCTACACAACCTTCCTAGGGCAAGGAGTGGATTGGATCGTGCACTTGCGAATCCTTCCGCCCGATGTTCCAAGTACAATATTTTAGGATCCCAGTCAAAAATTTGGTAAAATCCGTCGTCGGTAGGATGTCGATCGGCTGGGTCAAACGATTAGGGGGTAATAACCCTATTTTTTGCCTACACAACCTTCCTAGGGCAAGGAGTGGATTGGATCGTGCACTTGCGAATCCTTCCGCCCGATGTTCCAAGTACAATATTTTAGGATCCCAGTCAAAAATTTGGTAAAATCCGTCGTCGGTAGGATGTCGATCGGCTGGGTCAAACGATTAGGGGGTAATAACCCTATTTTTTGCCTACACAAGCTTCCAAGGGCTAGGAGTGGATCGGATCGTGCATTTTGAGGATCGTTCCGTCAGTCGTCCCAAGGACAATGTTTTAGGATTCCAGTCTAAAATTTGGTAAAATCCGTCATCGTTTGTATGTCCATCGGCTGGGTCAAACGATTAGGGGTTAATAACCCTATTTTTTGCCTACACAACCTTCCTAGGGCAAGGAGTGGATAGGATCGTGCACTTGAGAATCCTTCCATCAGACGTCCGGAGTACAATATTTTAGGGTCGTATTCTAAAATTCGGTAAAATCCGTCAACTGTAGGATGTCGATCGGCTCGGTCAAATGATTAGTGGTTAATAACCCTATTTTCTGCCTACACAACCTTCCAAGGGCAAGGATTTGATCGGATTGTGCACTTGAGAATCCTTCCGTCAGATGTTCCAAGTACTATATTTTAGGATCACAGTCAAAAATTCAGTAAAATCCGTCATCGGTTGGATGTCGATCGGCTGGGTCAAACGATCAGGGGTTAATAACCTTATTTTTTGCCTACACAACCTTTCAATGGCAAGGATTTGATAGGATCGTGCACTTGAGAATCCTTCCGTCAGTCGTCCCAAGTACAATATTTTTGGATTTCATTCCAAAATTTGGATAAATCCGTCATCGTTAGGATGTCGATCGGCTTGGTCAAACGACTTAGTTTTAATAACCCTCTTTTTCTCACTACACGCTTCAAAGAGCAAGGTTAAAGTAGGATCTTGAGATTAAGATACCATCCGTTAGATGTGCCAAGTACATCATTTTAGGCTTTAGGTAAAAAATTTGGAAAATTCTATAATAGTTACTACGTCGATCCGCTTGGTCAACCCACTTAGTTTTTTTTTCTTATTTCTATCAACTCGCACTTCGAATGGCTAGACCGTTGACGAGTAAAAGTTTTGTGACACAATATTAAAGTACAGGTCATGTCGAGTTTCTCCGAATTTTTATGAATTTTTCCCGACCCCATAGCTATTTATTACAATTTTTTGAAATTTTTATAATTAATATAAATTATTTCTGTATTATATTATTAAAAACAAATCAGTTATTTATTATATTTTTTTTTTCAGAGGTTCGATCTGGACCGTAGGCTCTGCAGCTTTTTATCTACACCGTTAATAGAAATTTAATATATATATATATATATATATATATATATGTCGACGTCGCCTCCAAATACCCAGAACTTCGCCGTCTACCACCGCCAACGTCGACGTTGCAGCCAAGGATTTTGGGGTGGTGCTTGTGGAGCCCGAGCGCCGCCGTCGCAGATGACCTTCACGGTGGCAGAGCAGTTCTCGTTGAAGCCCATCGGGGGTTTCTGGGTTGCCTTGTTCAAATCGCCGAGTATGGAATCGATCAAGGGTTCGCCCTAATGGGGCTCCGGTTCGGTCGTGGATCGGTTGTCCGGTTGACCTGTGGATGTCATCTCCTGCGCGTCGGTGGTCTCCGTTGTGCAGGTGGTTTGGGCTTTAATGGAGGGAGGACGGAAGGAACCCGTCGACGAACTCGGGGAACAGTAGAAAACCCGACAGTTGAACAGTAAAACACCCGACAGTTGCAGATTAGTGGGTCCCATGCCGTCAGCTTTCTTCTTCACTCGCCTGAAAACCGCGCGTTTTCTTCACGCGCCGGATTTAACCGTGGTCCACCTGGACCCTGGTCCATATTAGAATTTTTGTCGGACTAGTTTTGCCAACTTTATTTGGGTAAAAATGTTACGATAAAAATGTTCGTTTTCTTCTTTCAACCAAAATTTACCGAAATTAATTGAATTCTTTTTGTTATTATTCAATCACAATAATTTTTTTTTTTTTTTAAGAAAAAACTGAGGTGTTAATAGAGAGAAACAATGCGGGCTAATGTGATGTACTTGTGGTGGGTTATATCACACTCGAGTCATTGTCTAAACAACACAACTAGCCTAAATAAAATCGTTTTTGATAGTTATAACTAGTTTGTTGGAGTTGAATTTTGATTTAAAAATAGTTATATATAACTACAATTGGAATTTATCTAGTCAGTTAGAGATGTCCTAATATAATATGATAGTGATTACTAGGACTTAAAAGAGAAAAAATCAAAAACAAACCATAATTTGTTTGTTCTCCTCCAAGACCCACCCTATGCTTAGAATGGAAAAGAAACTTGTGCTTGAAACACCAAGTCATTCAACTGAGACGAAGTTCTTATGGGTTTTGAACATAATGAGGGTAGCATGCAATCAACCTCGTATTACCAGCTTTGAAGAGTTGAGGAATATCAGAAAATATTCTTTTTTCTAAGGAGAAAGTTATGACTAATCGAGTTGATGATGGAGATGAGAAGGATTCTGAAGCTGCAATAGAGTCCATTAACTCTTCTCTATCGAAGCATTGGTCGGAGTGCAGAAAAGTCACTAGAGAAGCAGGGAACAAAAGTAGAGATGGAAGGGAGTTCAGGTGATATGTCCATCAGGCCTTCTCCAACCGAAAAGGCTAAAAATAGCCCTGAGCTAAATTTTAGCCATGATTTATTTAGGGTCCTTCACCCAAAGCCCCAAAATTAAATAAAATTATCCCACTTACCCCAGCAACATATTTTTATTCACAGCTACCCAATTTAAGATAAAAACGACAAGTTTACCCTCAGCCTAATTAATAAATTACAATTTATGCCACTCATCTCTTGTCTCTCTCTCCCCTCTCTGTCACGCGAACTCTCTCTCTCGCCGGAACTCTCTCCTCTCTCTCTCTCTCTCTCTCTCTCTCTCTTTCTCTCTCTCATATCGCCTCTGTTCCTTCGACGGTAGAGGAAACACTGGAAATCCATGGCAAGAATCCGGCGCCAGCTTTCGCGATGTCACCTGAGCCTAGCTCGCTCTGGTTGTCGTAGATCTTGAGGAAGAAGCAGGTGCCGCCAAACGTGGTGCTGCCAAATCAAACCTAGGGTTTGCAGAGCTCCCGCCACCGCATTTTCAGATCTCGTATCTGCAGCTTCGCAATTCGAAAATGGCGACCCAGATGAGCAAGAAGCGAAAGGTAAATCCCTTCTCTCCTCCCTATTCCTTCCTCCACATTAAGAAAAACCGATCCAAAACTTTTCATCTGAATTTTGTTTATGTGTTTCTCAGTTCGTCACTGATGGTGTTTTCTTCGCCTAGCTCGACGAGCTTCTGATGAGGGAGCTCTCTGAGGACGGCTACTCCGGCACTGAGGTTAGGGTTACGCCGACGCGCACTGAGATCATAATTAGGGCTACTCAGACTCAAAACTTGCTCGGAGAGAAGGGAAGGAGGATTAGGGAGCTGACCTCAGTTGTGCAGAAGAGGTTCTCCACCAGTGACTGCCATGTGGGAAGAGATGGGTGCCCATAGCATTTTCTGGGTGCCCTAATGGAAAGAAGAAAAAATTGAATGTCTATTAGGGAGCAATAGACGACTATTGAAGGGCAATAGATGTTTTTAAATTGATATAATCTTTTCTTTTTCTTTAATCAAAGTTTTATTTGTCTAATTTTAGGAATATTAGTTCTCATTCCAGCTACCGAAAGTTCTATTAGGGGGTAATAGGCTTCTATTAGGGAGCAATAGATGTCTATTGGGGGCAATAAACATTTCCGTTGAGGTTTTCAGAAAAGTCCGATGGTTGGTGGCCGGTGACAGGCTCCAGCGAAGTCTCCTATGGTTTCTCTCTCTTCCATTTTGTCTCTTTCTCTCTCTCTCCCTAAGTAACAAAGGGGTGAAGGGTAAAATGGTATTAAAAAAATAAAAAATAAAAAAAAAAATTAATGGGGTATTAGAGAAGACTCCCTTAGAGTGTATTGGGTAAGAGGGAATTAAAAAAAACTTAATGGGGTTAGTGGGGAAAAAATCCCTAGAAATTGGGTAAATAGACAAAAACTCATTTATTTACTATTCATCGATATGACATCAACCGTCTCCAACCCGTCAAGGCTAAATTATAACCCTAAAAATATATTTTTAAAATTTGAATACGTTATATATATATGTTCTTATTTTTTTTTCAGATTCTTACTTCTAGTAATTGAAATCATTTTTATGACAAATTTTTTTTTTCCTATTGTACTTTTCAAATTCCATTTGTTGCTTCATAAGCAATGTTATAGATTTCTTATACTTATTTATCAAACATTTATTTCTCCAAAAATTAAAGTTATAAGGAAAATTGAATAACTAAAATTATATAAAAACAATCATATGTTGAAAAAATAAATAAAGAAAAAAAAACCAACGGCTACATCAATGGGTATATGTAAAAAATAAATAAAAATTAGGCTAGATGACGTCAGCATAACTATTTGCTGACGTCATGCATGCACAGTAGCTGGCCCATACGTGGGCCTCCCCACTTTCTGATCTAATTTTTTAAAGGGCTATATGAATAAAGGTTAATTTTAACCCTTTGGTGTGCACTTTAACAATTTAACCCTCTATTTTGGCTTTTTTGCCCTTAACAAATTGGGTTGGACATGAATATGATAAAAATTTCACCCTTTAGGCCTTTAGCCACACGGGTTGGAGAAGGCCTCAATACACCTATAACTAAATTAGAAAATTACACATAAGTGTCATTTTGAAACTTTATTTAGTCACAAATCCACCTAATTTTTTTTGTACACATAAGGCCATATAGAGCTACAAAAATAGCTGTTCTATATTTTATATGCCCATTTTGCCCCTAGCCCTAAAACATATCAAAACCTCTCTCTCGAAATGAGATTCCAATTGATCCAAAGACGAGGACGACGACGCCACCAAGCCTGAAGATGACGATGAAGAAGCTCCGATCGGATCAAAATCTCTCTCTCTCTCTCTCAGTGAGATTCCAACGATCCAAAGACGAGGACGACGACGAAGAAGCTCCAATCGGAGCTAGCTCACGAGAGGCGAACTGAGATCTCTCTGATTCTCTACTCGTCTCAAAACCGAAAGCTTGCATTCTTTGTGAACTCGACCTCGTGCTCGTACTTCGACGGTGAAATTTCATGCGAGTGGAGGAGATGGCCGCCGAAGAAGGAGAAACAACGAGGAGATGGCCGGCGTTTACTGCTGGTTTCGGACCTAACCCGAAGAGAATTGGGTTGTGCGTGCACTGAGCAATTGATTGCTGTCGGGGAGTGGATGATGGGTGCAGCATGGTCGCCGGAGACTAGTGAGGATGACCGACGGTGTTGGGTTTGCTGGTTTCATCAAAGAAGAAGGTGGTGGATAATCGAATTTTTTTTTTTGTCACTTGCTTAAAAGAAAAGGTGTTGGTCATAGCACCGTTTTGCATTTGGCATCATTGAATTTTGAAATCCAATCAAGAGCCTTGTGCCCTAGATGAAATTTTATCAACTGGTTTTGGAATTCAAATTCCTTCGATTTGTCACTGGTTTGTGTTTTGTGATGACTGATAAGGTTTAGTGATTTCAAAGAAGAAATGAGAATTTTCTTTTCCTAATTGACGAGTTGTTCTTAGTTTTGAACGATTTGGCTAAAGTTGTGCTTACTTTGAGTTGTGTTGGGTTGAAATTGGAGTCTTTTAATTGAAGCATTAGATATTGTAAATTTATAGTTATTTTGATGTTTTGGAGTAGTTTTTGTATTGGTTGGTAGTAGCTTTCTTATACGTTAGGAGTAGCTTTGTTAGTCTTACATAATAGCCTTTTCAATCTCTGGAAGTAATTTTTATTTTGCTTAGTAATAGCTTAGTGTTGGTGGGAGCAGTTTTTATTGTTAGTGAGAGTAGCTTTAGGTGCTGGTGATAGTAGTTTTTTATGTTGGTGAGAGTAACTTTTTGCTATTGGTCTGCTGTTGGTCAGAGTAGTTTTTTTTGTGTTGGTGACAGTAGCTTTTGTTGTCTGTGGGAGTAGCTTTTGCTATTTGTGATAGTAGCTTTTTGGTGTTGGTAAGAGTAGTTTTCGTCGTTGGTAAGAGTAGCTTTTAGTGTTGGACTTTTTGTTGTTGGTAACAGTAGCTTTTGTTACTGGTGGTAGCAGCTTTTGTGACATTGCTAGAGGTCGCTGGAAATCTTACCAAAGTATCTTTCACTGCTAGGGACAGTAGTTTTTTATGACAATAGCTTTTGGTTTTGGAGAGCGTAGCTTTTGTCTGTGACAATAGCTTTTGTCACCTCACCGGAAATCTCAGCAGCGTAGCTTTTGTTGCTAGTGACAGTTGCTTTTATTGCTAATGATAGTAGCTTTTGTACCTCGCCGGAGGATGCCGGAAATCTCATCTAAGTAGCTTTTGTTGCTATCCACAATAGCTTTTGGTGTCAGTGACAGTAGCTTTTGTGGTCGCCGAAAGTCGGCCAGAGAGGAGAGAGAGAATGGTTGTTGACTTTTTACTCTAGAGGCATTTATGTAAATATGTTAGTTTTTATATCCAAAATATAACACCATTTTAAATCTAGTGGCCTTATGAAGGAAAAAATTAGTTGGTGGCCTTATGACTAAAAAAATATTCAAAGATGCAGTTATATGTAATTAACTCTAACAAAATTTGGGAGAGGTTTTGATAAGGGATTCTTGACCTCAGTTGGCATCGGTGGAAAACTAAATTAGAGGGAAAATGGTAAAGGTACGATTTTTTTTTGGGGGGGGGGGG
>BDJD01000785.1:71489-87397 GCA_002564525.1 Rosa multiflora | reverse complement strand
CTCTCTCTCTCTCTCTCTCTCTCTCTCTCTCTCTGTTCCCCTCTCTGCAACTCTTCTCATTCCCGGACCCAAAAAGACTCTTCTCATTCAAACTTTCTCCCTCAAAGTCAAAACCAAAAATCATTTCCTTCTAATTTGTTCTGCTCTCTTTGGCTCAATCAGATCCAATTATAGACTATGGGTCTTTGTCCCCGTCTTCATGAGGAGAATGTCTAATACAAATTAAGTTGTTAAATCAATTTGAGCTCTTCTGTTAAGAGTTGCAGCAGAAATTCAAGGCAACTGAGAATTATAAAATTAATTCAATTTGTTGATCGTATTTAGAAGAATTTCCATCCGGATATTGGGTTTAATGGAAAGCATGTTTCTTTTTTGGTGGTGAAGAGATGAGAAAGGAACTAATAAGGACCAAACAACTTTGATTTTGATTTTTGAGTATCTCTGTTGATGGTGAAGTGGTGAAGAGATGAAAGGGGAAGAAGCTTGGGAATTTGTTGATGGAGATCGATGAGTTGCAGAGAGAGAGAAGGAAGCAAGCAGGTTTTAGCCGGTTACCCGGTTTACCGAAATGTGCGGCCACGATTACACTACAAAAACTGACCGTTGGATTGGCTGCTTATGTGGCCGAGCACTACATGGTTGGAGCATGGAAGAATTTTCGATATATTTAGGTTTATACACTAGTACTCCACCATCTTTTAATTTTTTTTATTATATTTTATTCATCTGCTCTTCAATGACAATTTTGTTACATATATATTTAGGTTTATACACTTATTTTCTTCTCTCCAGCTCATTCTCTGTTTCTGCAAAAGGAACTTAGACATATGTACTAAAGCCGCTGATCAGTAGGCTGCTTATTCGGGAAGTTTAATATATTCCTCAGATCCGATATGTTTCAGCAAACCGAAAAGACATTGTCCACAAACAAACACTGTCTAGAAACAAACACCGTCTCAATTTCCAAGTAACCTTTAGATTCCATCCAACTTTTTCTGTTTGAAATATGCGAGAGCAATCATGGAATTGAATTTGGAGTTACTGAGATTCAAAACCATAAATTCTCTTTATCGAAACCGTATATTTACTCCACACTATATGAGATTTATTGCTTGATTGGTCTGCATGTTGGTTTTTACTGTAAATCAAACTAACCCTGATTGTTCTACATCACTATAACTAGGTGTTCTGCATTTTCAGCTTAAAAAATTGTGGTGTAGCCAACTCAGGCCATGAGGAGTCTCTTAAACTTTGTTGTAGTAGGTGCATGGTTTTAAGATGTAGATAGATGCATGTATGTATAACTTTGAGCAATACAAGTTCTGCTATTTCTATTAAGTTAAAACAACTATCTTCATGATCTTTACTAAGCCAAACTACTGTTTCATACTATATATCACAAATATATGAAGAGCAAATACAGGTTAAGATGAAGCAGTCATTGAGTTCCCTCCTGTAATTTTTGCAGTTAAACTATGCAAATAAGTGTGGATATTTGGTTGTCAATTTTCAGTTTCTGTCTGCCTCACTTTCTTTGTTTGAATGATGTGTTTTCCAGTGGTACATGCTACTCATCAATAAAAAAAAATGAGGTCAGTGATAATTGACTAGCTCAATTCATTGAACAGGTAAATGCTCAAAAAAAAAAAAAAACTTTTCACCCACTTTGTCAAATCTAACATCTAATTTAAAACCATGAAATGAAAACTAGAAAGTTCATGAACATATATCAGTAACAGCATAGACAAGCACGTTTAAAACCTAATTAACACACAAGAGGTTGGTTTGCATTTGGTAATAATTACACATCAAATCCAAGAACATGTTATTCAATTCTTAAGAAGCCAAAAGCTCAATTCCATCAAGCCCAACTGTTCACACTATTATGGGAAAGAACAGGACAACCCATTAGAAGTTGTGACATCACAATTCGATAAAACCCAAATGTTCAAAGTCCAAACTTTGACCCAGCTCCCATTATTCTAATTCCTCTTCTTTGTTAGATCACTCTAATCTCTCTTTGAAAACATGAAGCTCTAAAATTCAAGAATCGCAGTTAAAGACACGAACTTTAATCCGGAAAAACCCTAGCGCATCTTCAAAATCAAGATTTGGGTAACAAGTCAAGATTTTTAAGCACAACCCACAATGCCCAGATGAACAAGAAAAACCCAAGAAAGCTGTAATCTAATGCAAGATAGACGAAAAAAGATGACGACTTTGAATCAGAAACAAGAAGTTGGGAAAGTTAATCGGAAAATTTGAAAGAGATTAGGGCATTTGGAAGAGTACCAGTCACAGCTTCGAGGAAGGGGAACTCCATGGCCGAGTGAGGAGGAGGTGCAGAGAGGAAGAGAGAGGTTGTCAAAAGGAATTTGTTTTTGCCAGTTCTAGTGACGGGTCTCTCATACTCTACCCGACTCCATTTTATGACCGGACTCAAGTAGAACCCTTTTAAAACCCACTTTCTATTCATTTTAAATGGAAAAACGACACTATATTAACTAACTAAAAATAAATAAATGACTAAGAGCGCGGAAGATGGGCTGCTGAGTTAATGTTAGAGCAGCACATCTCCCGTGGGACTAGTGTCATGATAGACATAAGAAACTACACCCAAGAGCTCTGAAAGACTGAAATAGTGGAATTGTAGACATAAGCTGCTGGAGAAATTTTTAGGCGGGGTGATGGACTTAGACGGCTATCCAATCAGAATGAAGGAAATTTTCTATTTTTTCCAAAATTGCCCCTGCTCCTTAAAGCACAATACCCAAAACACCCTCCCTGCTGGGCAGTGATTGGTCTTCCCCACCACGTGTCCTTACGTCCGCCCCACGCAAGATTCTCCTAAGATGCTAACCCAAATCGGATCAATTAAATTTCAAGACACTCATATTTTATTATCTAAAAATATGTCTTCCATTGTTTAGGAAATCGTTTTGGAAAGAATTTGATATTTAAGTAGAAGTAAAGTAAGTTTATTTAGTTTTGTAAGTAATCAGATGCAATCATGGGGTGATGGACTTAGAGCATCTCCAATGGCTTTGTTATTTGGTTTTGGTCAAATTTGAATTTGACTTATGACATGGCAAATTTGATGCAACAACATTTTGACTATTTTTAGCTCCAATAGAAATGTCAAATTTGAATATTACTTTAATATATAAAATTCTATTTATGTTGTTTTTCCTTTCTTTTTTTTTTTTATCTTGTAATCAAAGATCATACAATGAATGGTTCCATTTAAGAGATGCAATTGAGATTATAAGAAAAAGATGCAATTGAGATTATGAGAATAAATCAAGATGGGAATACATAGCAGGAAACGGAAACAGAAACAACCAAAAAACTAGTAGTCAACTAGCAGGACACAGAAACAGCTTGAATTTGATAGCAACAAACTGATACAAACTAAAATGGATTGAAGGCTTTCTTGACCCCCACAAGAGCAACTAGTCTTTAAAAATCAATCTGCACAAGTCCTCATCAATTTAAGACATCAGTCTGCACATTAACTCATCAACTTTATTAGTCACATGTTAGGTAATAGAAACAATTAAAGACGATGTAGTTGACAGTCTATTCTGCCAATCAAGCTCACCAAAGCTAAATGTCTCACAAAATGCAACATGATAGCAAAAAGTAACTAATTTAAATGATATTCCCTTCTCCTCAGTGAGGAACAAGATATTGCAGAAAAAGAACAAATAACCTTTTGCTACAAATCTGGTAGGTGGTCAACTCGTCTGCATTTAACTCATGCGCATCTAGTGGGGCATTTAACTCATCTGCAGAAAAAGAACATAAAAATCAATGCAGCTTAGTGAGGCATTTAACTCAAGAACATAAAAATCAATGCAGCTTAGTGAGGCATTTAACTCAAGAACATAAAAATCAATGTTGTATGGTCCTACACGTCTAATTACGAAATGAGCAACTCAAAACAAGAAAACAAATTTGGTGACTGCATCCTAAACTGAAAATTTGCAGAAACTCAAAAAATCAACTTTTGGAGAACTACTGTTTTTATAATTTCCAGAAGCTGCCAAAAATCACCATTATGTTAACTTCGGACCAATCAATTGAATTAAGAAATTTCAAAATCAATTTGGGTAAACCTATAAAATAGACATACCTATTGTAGTATAACATCATGCCATGATCTCTCCTCGAAGCCCAATTATGTAAACATTTCCATTAAAGAACAATGGTAATGGAACAAACAATGTAAAAACGAAAGTGGAGCCTCAGAATAAATTCAATAAGCAAACTCTGAGGAGTTACATTTCTATCATTGAACCATAAACCGTACATTTCTATTATAGTTATTGCCAATTAGAAATGCACCAAATTCACATTCATTTGTTGTCATTGATTTATGTACTTACATTACTTAATCATGACTACTACTTCAACATTTTCCGAATTTGGGAAGAGAAGTTAATATTGATAGGGAAGGATAAACATCACTTTGCCTAGACTACAATTACAAGTTTAACACGAACTTATAGGTTTAAGATTTCATTGAGTGACTTGAAAAACCCAGATGAGCAGTGGCTAGGTTATAAGTGTCCTCAAAGTAAACTAGCTAAGATTCATCATAGGTTGAATGACTTGGGATCCAAGATTTTAGTAAGTGATCCAAAGTTAACCTCGGCCCTCGTCCCTTTTGAAAGATTTTGGAACATTCATTTCAGGTTTTCAGCAATGATATCTGCAATTGAACAGTTCGATATTTGTGCACTATATTCAATACCGTACCATAATTCATGGCTAGAACAAAACTAGTCTTTTAGTCATGAATTTCATCAGGGACTATAAATCATATTAATCTAAGGAACCGTATTGATTTACTATAAATCATTCTGTCCTAATAAATAGAGATAGCAGTACTTGAACTAGGAATATGTCAATCCTCACTGAACTTAAATGAATAGAAGAAAACAGAACAGCATTATTGATGATCATGAGCACGATAGTTTCTGTTAATTAAGATTGATGAATCATATTCGTGCTGCTGATCATCCATAGGTTTCACATATTAGTCTGCTTTCTTGTCTGTTTCACCAATTGCAGCCAACCTTTCGACTAGCGGAGGATGAAAGTAGTGATATGCTGAGTACCAAGGATCAGTATTCATAGCTGACAAATTCTCTTCCTGGCATGGGAAATACCATCAAAGTTGCGTATAGAAATGATGTAAACTGTTTTAGCAAGAAGATAAAAAGTAGTGCAGATATAATAAAATGATGCAGAACTCGACAAAAGCTATATATGCTCCCAGCATGAATTAATGAATCAGACAAGCTACCTGTAGCCTAACAAGACTAGCTCGAAGTGAAGAGGCATAACCAAGTTTCTCAGCAAAAGCATCAGCCTACAAAGAACCAAATATGGTAAAGAAAAACAGATCTGGTGAAGGAAAAGAAATCAAAAGCCAACTGTGAAGTATGGTTCACCTGAAATTCAAAAGCTCGGCTCACAAGGTTACGAGCAAGTGTACTAGGTGCTGGATAGGTGTTATGGTACGCTGCAAACAGAAAGTGTAGTCATATTAATATATGTGATCAAATTAATATTATACATAGGTTGTAGAAGACATGCCTGACTAAACAAATATATAGTAGTAGACTTGACTTACCAAACCTTGCTACATATGTTGGAGACTTGATGAGGTGTCCAACCTAGTAGCTATATGTGTTTCTATCTAAATTTATGAATCTCAACTTTATCAGTTTACTGCCTACTATTTTCCAAGGAACCTAGACATATGTACTGAAGTTGCTGATCAGTAGGCTGCTTATTCGGGTAGTTTAATATATTCCTCTGATCCGATATGTTTCAGCAAACCAGAAAGAATTTATCCACAAACAAACACCATCTAATTTTCCAATTTTGCAGAATTCAGTCCACTATATTGGACTGAAATGAAAGAACTGTAAGGGATAAGTGATCTAAGTTTCACCCAACTTCATCTGCATATGAACAGGTCCTGAAAGAATGACAAACATCATTAAGATTCTGTCATTCTATGCATGTCTCTTGGAAAAACTCTTTTAAGGAAATAACCAAATAATCACCTTAATCTTTGGAGGTGATTTTAGATTGCAAATTTTTGCTAAATCTTCAGAGTTTACATTGTTATTTTTCTGACACTGGAAGATCGGAGCACCTGAGGAATTCTGGACTGGTAAAATAATGGTCAGAAATTGGCAATCGGTACCACTCCCAATAATCTGCCAATTCCTTAGAAAAGTCAGTTCTATAAACTTACATAACCGGCCCAAACAATATATGAAACACCACTGCATGTATACAGTAGATAGCTGATCACAGATTAAATTTTGCATGTCCTGCAGATTGCACTGTAGTACGAAAGTACCGGCGTGCCAAGTTACACAGTGGAGGTTGTCTATGGTACAAAAGAAACTAATTAACCTTGGTTGAATATGTTCTTGGTTGTATGGTTCTAGAAAAGATTGCCACAGCAGCTGACCCAATTTCCAGTAACTAGCTAAGCAAGCTAGCTAGCTACAAAACCAAAACTGAATAAGAAACTATGCAATGCTATCTTTGTTCAATTTTATAGACTGTCCTTTGGTAAGTCAACAATATATAAACTAATTAGATGATACACAAGTAGATGAAATCAAATGTCAAGAATATACATGTCATTTCGATCATAATTCATTTCTAATCTTTCATCTGCTGCGTCCAGAATATTTCCCCAAGGAACAACTGCCAAACCCACCTAAAGAGTGGCACGTGATCTTTACCGTCTTGGTAAGTCTTCCTTCCACAAGCAATTTCCAAGGCTACAACTCCAAAACTATACATGTCAGATTCCTTACTAGCCCTCCCTTCAGTAGCATATTCCGGGGCCATGTATCCAAAAGTCCCTACCAACTTTGTTGTTTGAGACCTCAAGCGGGGATCCACAAGCTTAGCGATACCAAAATCACCAAGCTTAGTGCTGAAGTCATCATTCAACAGTACGTTAGCTGGTTTGATATCCCTATGAAGTACACAGTGCTCTGAATCTTCATGTAGATAGTGAAGGGCTGAGGCCAAGCCCAAAGCTATCTTGTACCTGTTGTCCCATTGCAGGGTTGTTCTGTTGCCAAATAGATGCGTGTCGAGGCTGGTGTTTGGCATATATGCATAAACAAGTAAGCATTCCCCTTGCTCATGACACCACCCAATGAACTGCACCAGGTTTCGATGGATTAAGCGGCTGATGATTTTGACTTCATTGATGGAGACTCTCTCATCTTGCTGATCAGATCTTGCAAAGATTCTCTTCACGGCAACAGTGCAGCCTCCATGGTCTTGTAGGAGTCCTTTATATACTTGTCCCGAGCCTCCTTGGCCTAGCCTTCTATCGTCTGAAAACCCGTTGGTGGCAGCAAACAATTCTTGGTAAGCAAATCGTTTTGGAAAGGCTAGCCACTCAAGATCAGAGACTTCAGTGGAGTAATTGTTTCTCCGATTCCTTAATACCATCAACCAACATATGACTGAACCAAGCGTCAAAGTGAAACCAGGAACTGCAATGACCAGTATCAAGAATGCCTTTTTCTTCTTTTCCTTGCTGTCGGCTCCTCTAATATCACTATCCACCAAAGTCAAATTAAAAGCCCGGCCATGAATTTAAAGAAAACCATCCAGGGTTTAATCCAGATGAAGCAGAAAAACCGATTGTAACCTTTTCGGGGAGAATCTCTCGCAAGTCAACATGGTAAGTAAGGGAAGAAGTAGTATTGCCTGGAAAAACGAGGTTTGTGTTTTCCTCGAATGTCCAAAACACAGTAAGGTTCTTGGTAGTAGCGTTGTAAATTATCCTTGCATTACCTGTCTTCCCGATGATGTTACTGGTATTCCAATTGGTGGACGTAACCGAAGAGATTTTATTGATGTCTATCCCAACATGCGGCTTGGCGGTATCCCCAATCACCGTTTCCACAGGTGTCGAACTCTACGGCTACAATCTGGTTGGACAAGGCATTAAAATCGTTGGTGGAGTTGAATAATCCCAGACGATAAGCACCAGAATTGGGTGGAATACCGTAGCCAACAGGAGCAAGGAAAAAGGCAATTCCATCGGTGGCGCTCCCATCTTTAGGAGCAGAACCAAGGTTGACCATGAAAGTGAAATGAGTAGTGAATTCTGCTAGCGACCCAGTAACATTGTCCCATAGATGCAAAGGCTCTGCATAAATAGCACGTCCAGTCTCGAAACAAGTGCCTGTGTTGAGCTCAATCCTTCCCGATGAAAACTGCGCAGCACCTTCAAAGCCAACTCCTTTTGTACTCTGGTCGAACTGAGTTATATTGAAGGAGAGTGGATGAGCAAAGTGAGAGAAGAAATTGATGAAAATAATTAGGAAGCAAATATTACATAAGCAGATTGCTTGCGTACTGCTGCTTCTGCTTTCAGACATCATAACTTCAGTCAAGCAAGAAATGATGAGTGCTTGCAATGATGAAGCCTTCATTTTTTCTCTTTAGGCTTGAAACCAGGAGAAATTTTTCTATCCTACCGTCACACCAAATAGATTGTGTGACGGGCCAATACAATTCTTACATGTGGATATTGTTGCCAACTCAGATTGGTGTTGAAAACCAATTTCTCTAGAATACCCTTTTTCTTCTCCCTGCCCAGGGTTCTCTTTCCATTCTTTTTCTTCTTCAACCCCTCTACAATTCCTTAGGAAGAAACCAGAACCTCGAAATCTAGAATTTATGGATGCCTTTTTCTCGTCTATACTTGAATGTCCTATTACAATAGGATCCGGATCCTCCCCTCGGCTCCATTTGGGCCTTGTTTCTCCTTGACTTTTAATGCTGGCCATTAATTGCATACATGGCTCATGAGTTACCACATCAGCAAGTTTTGAATATTAAATGCAAAAAATTAATATTTCTACATTAACAACATTTAACTAAGGTTTTAAATTTCTCCGAAACTGTCGAAATTTCCTTAATTTTGAAGTACTGAAACGAAATTCATATGCTATATCATTTCCGTAAGAAGTTTCCCGAAATTTTCTGTACATTTCTGCGAAATTCTTAATTTCTGAAATATCTACACACATAATATATATTTAAAAATTCACACTGAAATTTTGTCTGAAATTTCTCTAAAATTTCTGTTAAATTTTTATGTCACCTACAATGAATTTTTACTTCATACTTTTATAGAGAAAATATGAAATTTTGATTTTGATTTTTTTTTTTTTTGCAATCATGTTGAATATAACATTTTTGTTTTTATCTGCTGCAAAGTTGAATGCTCTAACCATAACATGATTTCCTTTTTGCTTTATCTCAAATATTGTATGCTTCATACACTGTAACATCATATTAGGTAATTCCACAATATCCGATATATGAATTGCATGTGGAAAGGGAACAACACGTACACATACAATAACCATATGATGAAGTACGAAAATCATTTCCAAAATTCATGTACTTGGGAGTAGTATTGTATGATACTAAATGAAAGCAGTTCAACCAGCTATATCGAACCACATCATTGTAGCTTTTATATTCCTTTTGTTGTACTTGTTCATTTTCATTCAAATGGGTTTTGGTTTTTTCGTGCCCCGCCCCACCCCCTTGTAATTTTCTAATTATTAAAAAAAAGTAAATCATATTTACATTATCAATATACAACACATTATCAATACACATAGATAAAAACACTAGTTTAGCAACCTACTACAGTACTAGTTAATTACTCGTCCATATAAACTATCATAATTCTATTATAAATGTAAATTTTAGAGATGTTACATTGTAAATAGGTTTATTATAGGTTAGTTTAGTCTATGTAAAAGTTTCATTCAAAAATATCATTTTATAAATGCAATTAATTTGATTTCTTTATTTTTAACCGAAATTTCCACCGAAATCGAAACTTTCTCCGAAATTTCCTTAAATTTGAAGTACCGAAACCGAAATTTGAAACCTTGCATTTAACCGCGTTTTATAATTTTTTTTTTTTCTCTCCCCTTCGTCTCTTTTATCTTCTTTGATAGAGAGAGACAAGAGAGAAACAGCTTTACTTTTTTTTTTTTTTGGCTGTTTAGATGGCGTTAGTTTCTGTCAACGTGAAAAAGCTAACTTTTATATTTATTATTCATAATGTACTGATGCGGTCACTAATGAGCCCTTAGATAGGCGGTTAATGGCCAGGATTAAAAGTCAAGGAAAAACAAGGCCCAAAGGGATCTAAGGAGAGGATTCGGATCCATTCCAACGGATAAGCATGAGGAAAGAAATCCCGCTACATTAATTACAAAGAGAATTATTTCCACAGTGGTTATGAGAGGAGGGTCGGCCTTTACTTTGTGGAAACTAAAATTCTAAGCCACCCTTATACTTCCACAGAGGCAAACTAAAAGTCTAAGCCGCATTAATTACAAAGAGAATTATTTCCGCAGGGGTTATGAGAGGAGGGCTAGCCTTGACTTTGTGGAAACCAAGGTTTCAAATTTCTTTGAAACTACTGAGAAATTTCTGTAATTTGGAAGTATCAAAACGAAATTCATATGTTATATCATTTTCATCAGGAGTTTCCTGAAATTTTTTGAAATTTTTCTTACATTTCTGCGAAATTATTAATTTTTGAAATATCTACACACAAAAAATATATTTAAAAATTTAAAATTCACACCGATTTTGTCCAAAATTTATCCAAAATTTCTATGAAATTTGAATGCCACCTACAACGAAGTTTTCTACTCATATTTTCCTAGAGAAAATATGTTTTTTTTTTCCAATCAAGTTGATTATAAATAATTTCTCTCTTTTTCCAATAAATTCTAGGGGTTAAGACTTGGTCTCTATTACTCTATTAGCCCCTACTTTCATTGACTGTTGCGTACTGCTTACTTCTGCCTTCAGACATCATGATTTCAGTCAAGCAAGAAATGAAGAGTGCTTGCGACAAAGCCTTTGGTTTTTCTATGGGGTTAGACTTGGTCTCTATTAGCTCCGGGTTTCAATGAGCGTAAAGAAAGGATGCAGTCATGCAGATCCCACTTTCTGAGGACCTTGTTGTAATGTTGCCTATGCTTTCCTTTCCCATAAACAAAGCATTTTTTTGCATCAACATGTGTTTGAAGACTTGGCTGGCTAACAATATGATACCTAAACTTACAAAATTATCAAAATAATACCTAGACTTACTTTTTCGTATCTCCAGCGTACATGTTGTCAATTTCCGTCACGTCTTTGTCAATTTCAACATGTGTCATGCATGTGACTCGTTAAATGAGGCAAAAAAGTCGATTTGCCCTCAATTTGTTTTATAACATGTGAGAACCACAATTTCTTCCCTCAAAATTCAAAAACATGTTAATTTGACCAAGACTTGACTCACCTGAGTTGTTCTTCCCTCCAAAATTATCAAACCTATGAACTCTTCCCTCCAAATTTGACCAAGACTTGTTTAAGTTCCCTCCCAATTTGACCAAGACCTATATCACTTCAGATGGCTACAAAAACATAATCCAAAGAGATATGTACCATATGAAAGGCAATTGTATCTGTTCTTATGCATGGATATAAAGATAAAAAAAAATGACAATATCAAATCCACAAGTTAACATACATTGATTGCTCTATAAACCTACAAAATGGTTCAATAAAATGTCATCAAAAGAGAGCAATTACACCAACTGTTTTTGACATCATTGAATAGATCATACATAAAACACTTCAACTCTCCATTGACCTCCCTTCTTCTCAAACCAAACTCTTTCTGCCATGGCCCTAATAAACAATAAATCCTAGACACTTCCATCAACTTAGAGTGAGGATGTTTTTATTTTTAGGATGTATTTTAATAATCACAATCACTCATTCTTTAGTTACCTATACACATATGAATCCTACAAAAAATTAGCCAAATCAGAAAACATTTAACTATTTGATTAGCACAATATTCGTTTTAATTTTATCTAACGATTTACATTTGTTTACACAATTTTGAGTAACCAAATGATCGATTATGAATTTGGTTGATTTTTTGTAGACACAATTCTTACATAGGAATCTAAAGGATCAATTGTTGAAATTAATCATTGAATTAAGTCATATACTAGTGTGAAATAGTAGAAATTATCAAATTCTGAAAATAAGGATGCTCTCTCTTGATCCTCCCTATATATATATATATATATCTGTGTGTGTACAGACCTATATATATATATATATAGTTCATGGAATCAAAAGCAACAAGTAATTGGAAAAAAGAAATATCAAGGAATTTATATATATATATATATAGTTCATGGAATCAAAAGCAACAAGTAATTGGAAAAAAGAAATATCAAGGAATTCCAAACCTATACCAATTCAACCTAGAACCCTCAGATACTCAAATTCATTGAAATCATAGCAGCAAGTGGTCAAGCATATCCCGAAGTAGAGTTTACGCGCGTACTGCATCTCCAGCACCAAAACCTTATTTTCTCTAATTAATCCCAATCACTAGCAATAAAGAAATCAACAAAAACAAGAAGAAGAGAGAAATTCAAGAAAACTAAGAGCTTTGTTTTTTTTTTTTTGATGAGTACTAAGAGCCTTGTTTAAATGTTCAAGCTTTGGGATTCCACGCTTTAGCTGACCAGACAAAAGTGCTGTTACAAACATTAGACCTTGACCAAAGCATCATCCCAACCAATCACAAATCTGAATCATAACAAGGTAATGATGGATCGTTCATAGAAATTAGGATTTCAGCAAATCAACTCCACACCTCCATTTTCCCAGCCGTGGAGTTTGGGTTTAAAAAATCGGGAGGTCAAGTGGAGAGTTGCATATTTTTGTCAGACGACGAATTCTGCAAACGGCGTTTCTTAACACCAATACATGTAGAGTTTTGTTTTTATTTTTTTAATAATAATATAGGTGTCACGACCTGATTGGCTAGTTAAAAGAGAGGTGAATGAGCTAATTCACCTGAATGGATAAACCTAAGAAGTGTTAAATAGTCAATACGTTCACTTGCTTTTGTTTCCTTTTTCGATCACCTATTGAAGGATTCTGATTCTCTTTTTAAAACAAACACATAGAATCTCTTTCCCTGACGCAACAGAGCATTAACTGCTGGGCAAGAGCATGCCCTTTCAAGGGTTCTGTAGGAGGATCGTAAAGTAAGTTAATCAGAGATTGCGATTCCTTTTCTTTGTGTCCACGCAGCTTGGGGATCGTAAGGCGGCATTTGCTTTTGAGTTGTATTGAATTGGCAGCCAGCTGATGATCGATGATCATGCACTGGTTCTTGTACTGCAAAAGCTTTAATGGCGTCTCTTCATTCTTGGGGTGAGCAAAAGCCTTAATGCAGGGAAAAGTAGAAGCTACGCAAGTAACGCAATGCTCTTTCTGCCAAGCTACCTCCATGGAATGGTGTACTGTAATTTTGCATGTATGCCAGCTTGCGTATCTCGTCATTCGACTTCCTCATCGATCAATTTAGTTGGAGATATCTTCCTTCCTACCTAATTTAGTTGCTCGCAGACCAGAAAAGGCAAAAGCTAATTTTGTTAGTCTTACTTGGTGCTTTCATGCCTTACGGGTTTCTTTCTGGGTCATATGATGCCTTGGGGCTTGGGGTTTAGTGAGAATACTGTTTTGAGGGTATTATATAGCTTGCTGCATCCTAACATCTAAGGATACTAGAAGTTTATTCTTGTCTAGCAAACTACTAATTACTTAGTCACTTGGCTTTAATTAACCAAAAAACTTTAAATGGGAGGGTTCTTGATACATACTACTAATGTACGTTAGTTCGCTTAAACATAGTTTATATGGAAATATTATTTGTCAATACTTCTTTTGACAGCAAATTTCTATATTAAGCACCCACCATAGCTTACTTCTCCCTTATCCACTCATGTTTGTTCCGCGTGATTCACATTATGGTAACTAAGCCTTACTACATCAACAGACATAGATGACAAGATAACATCAAGTACATTTTTTAGTTATTACAAAAAAGTTGCCTATAAATATTAACAGCTCAATTCTGCTGGAATTGCAGATTCATCTACACCACCACAGGTACATAGAAGAATTTTTCCATAAAGTATGGTCAAAAGCTATGTTTCATTTTGACCAATTCATGTGGACTCTCCAAGACGCCAATTCAATAGCAAACTTGAAGTTAATCATTAACAGCCCAGCCCCAGATTAGGGTCCATAATCAGCCACTAGTAATAATTGCCCGCGCGTTGCTGCGGGAGTATGACTTGATTCTTTTACTTTCTGGTGGGAATTACTGATGTATAATCGTAGACATGAACTTGTGGAAGTTGTTTAGGTTATGAATTGGTTGGTAGAACTTTTGAATTACATGAATTCTTTAGTAGAATCAATAATTACAAATTGAACATAATCGCAAGATAGTATTGATAGTTTAATGAAGCTCTAAATTGAATGCAATATTTATTTGATGTTGTTGTCTGGCTATTTAAGATTTTCAAAAAATTAACACCAAGCAAAGTTGCTTTTGATACTGGTTACAAAAATGGTTGGACATAACAAAAATACATTAAATTTCCTCAGTTGGTTCATCTGGTGACATGCTGCATCTGGCATTCACTACATATCATAACAGCTTAGGATTAATACTTTAATAGTGAAAAACCACAGAAGATCAACTGATACAGACAAAAAACAGAATAATATGTAGAATTGGGATAAAGGAAAAGCTGAGAGAAATCGGGACAACTAATTGTTCTAATCCAATGAATAGTGAGTGCTTAAGCATCTATATGAAAATCAATATCTAGTAGAAAAATTTACCTTTAAAACGTAGTCAGTTTGGAGGTTTTTCTTTTGCCCTTCAACTGAGATTGCCTGCTAGCATTGTATATGTTAATGAGGTAATTCCCGCATACCCAAAAATCCTTGGTATTTTTCCCAACTGCCCAACACTTTGGTATTTCACTATTGATGAAAGACAAAGACGAACAGGGATAATTTTAACAAACAAATGTCATTTGTATCCTATGTTGACCTTAGATTCCTCTACCGTTCTATTCAACAAAAAGGAGCAGTAAAAACTTCAAAACAAAAACAAGACTAGCCTTCAACATGCCACATTTCGCCTAACGACTTCCTGTCTAAACGGCTACTCACAGGGCGGAATCACTGCTGCTTGTCCTAATTTTTTCCATTTTAAAACTGATCCTTTTGGCTGAACAGTAAGGCTTTAGAACTTTAGCTTTCCATGGGATACATGCATACAAATGTTAAACTTAAACATAGTAAACTATGCATGATAAAGATGATTACGAAATGTAAAGATAATGACATAAACATTTTATAAATTAAAGAAGTGGGTGAACATCCATCTGAATTTATTTATTCAAATATACATATAAAACTTTTAAACAATCAGAGCCTCATTCTCAGGTAAACAGCAAAAGCTGTTTATCTATCCATAAGAATGAGAACAGTTACTTACTTGTACTGACAGCACACTACTTCACACCTAAATAGGAAAGGGAAGCACACTGCTATTCTATTTTATTTTTCAGAGGAGTTTTCTGATCTAAACTTCGAATGCCTTCTAAGAGAAGCTAAAGCTCCTTATATAGGGAGCGGAACTCAAACTAGAATTCAAAATGCAAAATGTACAGGACAACTCCGTGACTCTTGCTTTTCGTAGTGCTCCTGCTGGTGGAGGTCGGTCAGGGAAAAGCAAAAGGAAAAAGTGAAATGTTTTTCACTTAACCTTTTCTTTTTGAAAAGGAAAAAGCAAAAGTAGCTTTAGAAAAGTCTAAAGTTCTACAGTTGCTATTTTGGTGCTGATTCTTCACCTGTAGCTTCACATGTTCTCGTCCGTTTCAGAATGGTGGCCAAAGACAAAGGAGTTGTTGTCTGCTTGGGCC
>BDJD01000785.1:40693-55610 GCA_002564525.1 Rosa multiflora | reverse complement strand
CTGCGTATGATTACCTTCCTTTTTTTTTTTTTTTTTCTGAATAGCTTTACTCTGTGTTTGAATAGCTTTAGTTCAGAATCTTAGATTTGAGAAAAACTAAGGTTTTACTTTGTGCAATGTTTATACCTTCTCTTGCAATGTTTACTGGAATCCTAATTGAACAACTTTACTTAAAATTTGACCGCACAATTTAGTTCTAATCTTGAAAAAAAAATAATAATAATAAAAATAAAAATAAACCTCACACCTCACAAAAATGGTTTACTCTTACTTAACCATAAAAAATTAGTGATCTGTCCTCAAAAATTAGCTCCACTTGACATACCAAATGCATTGTTAAAACTACCAAATGCATGAAGAAATCAGAGGGTAAGAACGAATTCAATTTTTGTCATCAATCACCATTATGCGAGAAACCCTTGATAACATTAACAGTAGAAACAGACTTCTTTTCATTAATCGCCATTATCTAATTTGTTAATAGTCAAATATTACATTAACAAATCCATAGAGACACATCTCCTTCAAAGTAACTAACCACAACACAAAAGCAAATGAAGTTTTGAAAAAAAACAAAATAGTAATGTCCGATCACAGTCAAAGCAGAAGAATATTATTCTGAACTGAAAAGCCAAGGAAAGCTTGAAAATATGACCTTCACCCATTTTTAGTCATGTTTAATCAGTTTTCATTGTTAGCATCACAATACAATCACACAGATTATCCTTTCTCCAAAAGTTTGATCTGTGCAGAAGTAAACAATCACAAAATTGAACTAAAATAATTAAATTGGGCTAATCTTACATGCAGTAGGCAATCAGGGGCTTCGCGAACTCAGTGACTATAACACAGTCCCTGCTATGTTTCTCCACTTAAATCCCAGGTAGGTGCAGAACTAATCACTAAAATGAAGACAACAAATTAATTAATGCATTAGAGAAACAGATCATAATCACACATACAATTAAACCAATAACACATTTCAATTTCATCATTTTGTTTTCAAGCCTAAATGTAGAAGACTCACAAAGAAAGCAAAAGGCAACAACCCAAATATCACAAACTCAAGCAGTTAAGGTGCTTTCAACATTAAGCTTCCATATAAGCAGAAGGAAGTCTGTACTTGTGAAGGTTTCTCAGAGAATAAGAAGGCAAACACAAATGAGAGAAAGCTGAAAAAGACCTGTTTACTGCCAAATGATCAACTACCAGTAAAACCGAGCCACTGTTGCTAGCACATTGAAAGCAGATAAAGTACCCCTTCCAGTTCTGAAAACTACAACAAAACAAATAGAAATGCCGATAAGAATCGGGCAACATAATGACCAACATCCACAATCACAAAAAGAAGATGTGTCTATAAATGAATCAAAATTAAATAAAAAATACGAAAATAAAAAACATAAATGCAAGTAATAAACAATAGAAACCATAACTAAAAAAACCTTTAATCTAACAGTAAAAATATGCAATAAATTTCAAATGCACTTAATTTATCCAAAGCTGAACAATATAAGAGAACCCTCAAACCTACACAAAACTCTAACGATAATTATCTGTCTATGAATCATGTTCCTGATGAAGTCACAAAAAGGGAATCAAATTGGACTTATTTAAACTGACCAAACTCAACAAAATCCAAAATATATAACACATCAAACGTATACTCCAATTTCAATTCAACACAAATTTCAATTCATTCCAAACATACACTGAAAGTAGAAGATGCTAGATTTATATGATACCGAAATTGAAATTTCACCTTTGCGGTATCGACGAAGACAAAGCTGACGGGCTATCAAAGAGTCACGATTAGAGTTGCAGACTCAACGTATCTCTTTCCCTTAACAGAAACCAGCAAAATCAGTTCGACGAAGACAAAGCTGACGGGCTATCAAAGAGTCACGATTAGAGTTGCAGACTCAACGTATCTCTTTCCCTTAACAGAAAACCAGCAAAATCAGTAGAGAGAATTCAATTTCAAACAGAAGACTATTACTCTAACACTGTAGACCAGTTTCAGATCTACCTGTTTCTGCGTAGCAAAGAAACGAAGACGCGAACTCCAGCACAAATAATATACCCCTAAAACATCAAAACCCATATCCATTCAAAACCAACCACAACAAAAAACCCCATCTCATTACAAAATTGAGTAAAGCAAGAAGAACATTACCTTGTTGGTGAATAGAATGAGAATTCGACGCATTTAATACGACAACCCATTTCTTGATTATTATGATCTTCCGTATGATCAACTTGCAAATATCTTTTGCCTTTTATTTTTGCGATGCTTGAAGCCATCACTAATTTTAAAATGATCATTCATCAGGTATAATTCACTATATATCATCAGTGTATCTGCAAACTTTCATTCACCAACCACATATGCAAGATTGGGATGAAAATATTTCACAAACCGCACCTATACAAACAGTATTAACCGAAGTAGATAGAATTGATTGATCTATTGTAGCTCATACATCATCAAGCAATTGCAGCGTCAACGATATAAGCTAGCTATCTTTTAGTGTGTGAATGTTAAATTAATAATAAGCAGTTACAAAATATTGATCATGGATAAATTCCAAATGCAGAAATGTAAATAAAACAAAGGAATTCATAGATGGCTCATAGTTTTCAAAGAACCTATACCTGGATCCAAAAGATTCAAGGAATCTGACTGCAAACTGGTTCCAAAATTTGCAAACATAAATAACAACAGTTGAAGTTGTAGATACCGTAAAGTCAATAAACAAACACCAAGCTAGCTATCTTTTAGTGTGTGAATGTTAAATTAATAATAAGCAGTTACAAAATATTGATCATGGATAAATTCCAAATGCAGAAATGTAAATAAAACAAAGGAATTCATAGATGGCTCATAGTTTTCAAAGAACCTATACCTGGATCCAAAAGATTCAAGGAATCTGACTGCAAACTGGTTCCAAAATCTGCAAACATAAAATAACAACAGTTGAAGTTGTAGATACCATAAAGTCAATAAACAAACACTCTGATAAAACTTTATAGTTAAAATCAGCTTAATACAATAGTAATCAGATCAATCACAAACACAAAATAATTCAATATTTCTATTGCCATGATTTAATGCGGAACAAACTAAACAACAATTTTTCACGATTTTATTTTTTTTCCGCTTTGCTACCCATTTTTAGCTAGAATATCTCCCACTTACTCAGAATCCTCTGCTAAAAATGGTTCAAAGCATGATAACTATCAAACCAACAAAACTATTAGCTCTGCCATGTTATTTGCCCAATTGCCCATGATCAATTCCCACAATCTTTTTAAGGAAAGCGATCACATCGATTGAACCCAAAAGAAAAGAAGGATCGATCCCAAATAATTGAACCCAGAATCAAACATCAAATAGAGATTGATTTCAATTCTAAAACAAATTAAAATTTTGGAGGATCAAAGATTGAAGAAAGAGTACCAGGTGCTCTCGATCGAATGGAAAACCTATCAGCAATCCCTAAATAATTGAGATCGATCTCAAAACAAACCCAGATGGATGGAGGTCTTCCTCCAAAACGCAGGTCTCTCTCTCTCTCTCTTTCGCTCTCTCTCTCTCTCTCTCTCTCTCAGTTCTCTAGAAGCCACGCAACAAATCCATAACCGGTGAGAGACGACAATAAACTGGAGGGCAAAACCGTCATTTCTCAGGTGAACAGTGATGAACAGTGCTTAGGAACAGTTGTAGGACGCTTAGTATATAGTAAACTAGAAAATGTCCACACACCCGATGGGTGTGAGAGTAGTGGGGAGTTATAATTCTGAGAGTGGAGAGTTTTAAATAGTTATTTTCTTTTATATATTTTTTTTTCTTCTCTTAATAATAGTATAGATGATGTTAAAATGTAATCCATGATATTTTAATATTTGAGGGTTATAAAGGTAAAAAAAATCAGTTTTGGCTAACAACACCTCTTCTCTTAATAATAGTATAGATGATGTTAAAATGTAATCCATGATATTTTAATATTTGAGGGTTATAAAGGTAAAAAAAATCAGTTTTGGCTAACAACACCTCTTCTCTTAATAATAGTATAGATGATGTTAAAATGTAATCCATGATATTTTAATATTTGAGGGTTATAAAGGTAAAAAAAATCAGTTTTGGCTAACAACACCTCTTCTCTTAATAATAGTATAGATGTGCTATTCATCTTTGATATATCTAACACATTAAATTAATTCTTTGATATATCTAACACATTAAATTAATTAGTTGTAATTAGCTCTTCCTTCCTTCTCAAACAAAAAAAAACACACACACACGCATTAAATTAACTGGGTCATGGCTTTACTAATTAATGCCGACTTCAGACCAGACGAAAAGAAACATGAATTAATTCTAGGTTATGGGAGCAGATATTTTGGGTTAATTAAAAGGGATATTGACCCAATACCCAAATTTAGGTTAATATACTCCCACTTCCTCTACTAAGGGCACGTTTACTTACTTAGAATGGAATGGAATGATTACGGAGTAAAAACACCCCTGTGTTTACTAACACATAAAGGAATCGAAATGATTCCAGGTAAAAGAATTCATGTGTTTACTAACACATGAAGGAATCGGAATTGGTGTAAGTCCCACATATTTATCAGGAATCGATTCCTGAATACTCAGGAATTCGATTACGAAGGGGGGAGATGGGTTTAGGAATCATTCTTCCGGAATCAATACCGATTCCTTTCTTCTCCCATTTCACTTGTCTCCGATTCATGATTATTTTCCATTCCAAGTAAGTAAATGTGCTATAAGAGTTTTTTATTCTCATTCACCCAATTTAACATTTAATGACAATTTTGCCCTATTAATTCACCTAAAACTCATCGATCTCTCTCCTCCCAGAGTCTCTCTCTCTCTCTCTCTCTCTCTCTCTCTCTCTCTCTCTCTCTCTCTCTCTCTCTCTCTCCCCCCCCAGTGACGTCATCGAGACCCAATTCAAGGCCACAGGAAACGCGCCGTCGTCGACACTTAAATCGGTCCGGCATCGAGGCTCTCAATCCATCTTCGTGCAGCACGGTTTCGACTCAGACAGAAACTTCGGCGCAATCTTAGAGGCACAAATCGGTCCTGCATCGAGGCTCAATCTGTCGACGTGCAACACAGACTTCGACTTTGACTCTGACGTGCAACCTAAATTCCAATTCCAGTTTCGACTCCGACAATGACTCCGACGCCAACATCCGGGCAATCAATGTTGGGTCGATGAGGATCTACAACACCAGAGATATCGATGAGGATCTGCACAGCCGGCGGCTTACCGTCTATGGCCAGAAGTCGATGAGGAGACTCTTCGATTCGAATGTTTTGATATTAGGGATACTGGGCCTCGGTGCTGAGATTGGTACTGATTAATCAGAGTGATGAAATGATAGAGTTGGATTTTTCTACTTCAGTTTTGTTGATTATTTTCACATAGTTTTGTGATTACTGATTAATGAATGAGAATAGAGTTGGATTGGAGTTGCTTCATGAACTGTTATATCTCTCTCTGGTTATACAGTTACCTTTCCATATTAACAATCATGCTAGACATATCACCCAGCTATGTTCCTGATCAGATTCTTTTTGTGAGCTGGACCTTGTCTATATTTATATATGTGATTGTTGTCGATAGTCTCTCCCTAGAGTTTTGCAAACTTGCAGGTCAGCGAAAATTACTTGTTATTTAATAATATTTTTTATTACGGGGGCCAATAATGTTTTTATTTCCCTCCAATAATATTTATATTGGGATTCAATAATAATATTATTAGGAGGCAATAATATTTTTATTAGGGGCCAATAATGTTTATATTGGAGGGCAATAATAATATTACTGGGGAGAAATAATATTCTCCCGTGACCTTTGGGATCTCCGACGAGCTTTTTGAGGACTTCTGGAGATCGGACTCCAGCGACCGGTGATCTGACTAAGGCAACCGGCGACCAGAGTCAGGCGAGCATTGACCCAAATTCAGCGGCGGTGACCGAAGTCCAGCCACCGGTAATCCGGCTGCGGTGGTCGGAGTCCGATCAAGTCTCTGTTGACTTCCCTCAAAGTGACAATGGAAGGGAGGGCAAAATTGTCTCAATAATATACAAAAAATAATTATAAAAAAAAATACTTAATTGGGTATTAGGGCAAAAAATATGTAATTTGTTGGGTAAGTGGGAAATCTTATAAGATGCTTGGGTAAGTCCGTAAGTGGGGTTAATGTAGCTCAATTTTGGGTAAATGAACATTTCCCTAATTAAAAATAACATTATGGGAGTTAAGTTGCTATGACAGGTGTCACAACGTAATGCAAGTGACAAAATTAGCACACGTGTAGTTCAAAAAAGAAAATTAGCACACACGTCATGAGATATATATGGTGCTCTGTACAATCAAACCACCACTTTTTTCTTTGAGTGATTCTATTCACACCTCCTCTATTAGTATTTAGACCTCAAATGGGACAAGTGGTGGACTGTATGACTAAGTTTCACGAAACGGGTAAGCTTCCGAGCAATACAATTCCAAACCCAAAAGGAGGCTTTGAAGGCCCAACCAACTGAGGACAAGAGGAAACCACGTCTAGGCTGAGAAGACGTTAAAACCAAGCATTATTTGGGAGGCAACCCAATCCAATTAGATTTGCTTTCTTTATCCTTCTCTTTTATTTTTCGATTTTGCTTATTTGTTTTAGTAGTTATTTTAGTAAATTTAATCCCTATATGCTTATTTGTCTCATTGCATGCTTATGATTGATTACATTGAGGACAATGCAATATTGAAGTGTTGGGGAAGAGATTTATACTTTTATCTTGAGTCATATATATATTGAAAAATAAAAAAATTTGAAAAATGTCAAAAAATTTTAAAAAAAATTGTTGCTTTTATTTATTGAGTCTTAGTCCTTCGTCTTTGTGTTTGAGTCATAGGATACCCTTTCAACTGTCTAGGATGATTCTATTTATTTGAAATTATGGCTAAAAGATGATCGCAATATTGAGATGATTTTAAAATGGTATTCTTTAGTTAATTGAGATATATGAAAAGCATGTGCATTTGTAGTGGATATGGATTCGTGACCTTGGTACAGAATATGAGCATGTTAAGTTGAGTGTTGATTCATAAAAGCCCATGTGAGATATTTGAGCCCATGTCCCTTTTCTTGCAGTGATAAATGAAAAATATATTCTTATTTTCTTGGCGATGTTTTGATGATCTCATTATTCTTTATTTGATTGATTGCTTGCCATAAATTAAGTTTGATAGATTAGAGAATGCTAGAATTCACTCTTGTGTTTGTTGAGACTTTTATCAATACATGTCCCTGATTCTGGAAAGGATAGAGGCACCCTAGGAATTACCACAATTGCTATATAAGCTTGTGTCCCCATCTGTGCCCGTCGTGGCATGGGACTCCCTTAGATAAACCCTTTGAGCCTACATTAAGCCTTTTCTTTCATCACCCTTAAAATCCTTAACTCTGAACCTTAGTATAGTTACAACCTTACCCTTTGTTCTAAAAACTTAGTAGAGCTATCTTTGGAGACTTACTGCATGGGTTTGGAGTTAAAGATGAAGAGTAAGAAGAGGTGAAAGTTCAACTGTGGGGGTAGACTTGTCCATAAGAAAAAAAAATGTATGTGAAAGCCGTGAAAAAGAAAATGAAAAAGAAAAAAATGTGTACTGCTAGAAAAGAGAGAGAAAGAAAGAAAGAAAAAATATGTTTATGGATTTTAGTCCCACATACTTGGTGAATTTAGAGTTTGCTTTGAATTGAAGGCCCACTATTGAAAGATTTGGTCTTTGTCCAATTCACTAGAGTTCAAAGGAAGTTTAGAATGAAGATTAGGCCCAACGTAAAGACATTAGGCCTTTTACTTTGCCTTTATGGGTGTGACGTTTTGAATGCCTTTCTAGAAGTCTCTCTACATCAACATGAGCTCTGCTAGGTTTTTAGGACACTTTGTTAAATTCCTTACTCGTTCATTTCTTAAAACTTTGAGCCTTGGCCCCATTACAACCCTTAATAAGACCTTCTTGATCCTTAAGATGGGACAACCTTTGATCTGTGGAGATAAGTTATAAGAGTTGAACTTATGGCTTGGGTTCAACCGTGCAAGTAGTTGATATCCTTCATTAGATCTTTTGAAAAAAAAAAAATTATATGCACAAAGTGCATTTCGTTTCATATATATGTGAGCTATTTGATTGCCTTAAAATATGTTCTCTCACATATAATTGAGTGAATATAAGCTTTTAAGCATTGCCTTGAATTCTGAGAGAAGAAAGAGTAGATATACCTTGTGAGGATATGAGTCATACTTGTCTTAAATATGCTGAGCTCCACCTCATCACTATTGTTACAACCAAGTCCTACTTGTGTATGTGTGGATTATATGTTTTAATTAACTCTCGAATGCCTAAACATTGATTCTTGGATGAGTGCTAATCTTGATGTTGTGAAAGTAAGAGATTTCTGAGACAAAATGTTGAAGGGCAATAGAGTCATTGAATGTGTAGAGTCTTTTTCTTTGTTTTCATTGAGTCTAAGTTTGTGTGATTTTGCTAAGGAACTAGCAAAAGCTAAGTGTGGGAGAATTTGATAGGAGCATTTTAATACGACGTTTTAAGTATTATTTCCTCATATTTACTTAGTTATTTCCTTAAATAAATCCTTTTGGTTTAGGAAAGTTTCTATTTCCTATTTTTAGAAAATTTCCATTTGTTATTTGTGGAAAGTTTCTATTTTCCATTTTTAGGAAGTTTCTATTTTTAGTAATAGTTTCTATTTTCAGGTCCTTGGAGCAAACAAGCTGAAATGAACTCAAGAGAGGAAAGACGAGCTAGTCAACGTTGGAGGGAGCTAAGACAAGACACAAAGAGATACATAAATAAGTTGAAATGAAGAAATGAAGTTTTCCTGTTTCAACCAGGAAATCCTGTTCAGAAGAGGAAACTTTGTCAAGCAAGACTCCTGAGCCAACTAGAAAGCATGATCAAAATAATAAAGGGAAATGACATTGAGAGAAGATTCATGGAGGCACTAGGAGACTATAAGGCTTGAAGATGACGCAAGGAGGCCCAAGACCCTTCTAGATTAAATGTAGATTTCGGAAAATGGGTAAAAGCCCATTGGATTTAGGGTTTTGTGACATAAAAGAGATAATTTTGGGAGGATATATGTGTTTGCCATGAAATACCAAGAGGAATAGAAGGATACAACGTGAAAATCAAGAAAATATCAAGAGATTATGTTGGAGATTTTCTAGGGAGAGTTTTAAGGAAATATGAAGTGTGTGCAACAAGAAATGGTTCAAAACAAGTCTAGATTCGTTCCCTACTTTCTCTAAGGATATTATGGCCGAAATTGGTGAAGAAAATCAGAAATAAATCCTATATATTTCGGCAACAATATATTAAAAGGGATATAGACTTATTTGGAGAGTATTGCTACGTGATTGGTTGAAGCTATGTGGACTTATTAGATAATTCCTTGGAAAATAATAGAAAATTCATGAAGCTTGGAGACCAACTTCACGTCCCCTATATATACTCCCCCTTCTTTGACGTTTTCTACACTTTCTTTTCATTCAAAAAATTCACATAAAAATGTAAAAGCTCTCTCTTCATTCTCTAGTTCAAAGTTTGCGTTTTCAAGCAAGGGAGGAAGAAGGAAGAAGGAAGAACAAGCCGTGAGCATCCCTCCATAATCCACCTTAAAGCCGTGAGTTTTGAAACTTGATTCCAAGATTCAAGAGTTCAACGATTCAAGTTCTTCATCACCATCTCCATTCACGGTGTAATTCAACCTTTTTCCTTGTAATCTCTTTCGGTTTTCCTTATTTGAATTCGTATGATTTTGTTCTAGTTAACATATAACGTTTAGTGCAAAGTTTAAGCCCAATTTCTATGATCAAATAAAGTTTTCGATTCCTGTACTTGTGATTCTAAGTTGCTTTTATGAGATTGTTCAATTAAATTTACTTGATTGATATCTTTTATATGTTTATTCTAATTGGTTCGAAACTTTTAGGGTTTATGTATAATTGATGCTAGATTTAAGTTAATGATTCACCTAATATTTTTGTGAACTTAAATCAAAAGTAGTAAATGTTTTGGACAAAAATCGAATTCAATTGAAAAGGATTGCAAATAGATGAACTTATTCATACTAGGTTGTACACTTAAGTTGATAACCTTTCTCTATGTGTTTTGCCTTGAACATGTTTTGATTAGCTAGCTTTCTAGACTTTGATTGCATGTTTAATTGGATTGATCTAGGTGCTTTCACTTAGGTTAATTAGTAAAGGAAAGTAAAATATGGGAAATCATTTGCTTCAAATATTTTACATGATCAACTTCTTTCTCATGACTTAGATAATCAATTATAGGGTTCTAATCGAATTTGACTATATGGAATTGGTTTTGATCTTTGTTCCTTACGTTCCACTTTTGTATATGTGTCTTTTGTGTTTTCTTTGTTTTGTTTATTTTAGTTTTCGAAAACCTAAGTTTAAACCCCCCTTAATTTCGTTACTTGTATATATTTTTGTAAATATTATATTTTGTTTTTATTTTAATTCTTTATTTGTTTTACAATGACATGTGTACCCTCTATCCCCGAATTTGAACGATCCCTATTTACTATGTACTAACGATGATATTTTCAAGGTTAAATTATACGCTTACTTTTAGCGTATCATTATGAAGTCCATTATAGGAGAATACGTCTCCTCGTAATCAATCACAGGGCGTTTGAGAAAATCCTTGCACCACTATACGAGCCTTGTGTATCACAATCTCGTTTTCCTCATTACGCTTCCTTACAAATACTCATTTAAATTCTACCGGTTTAACATGGGGAGGTGTAGGGACAACAGGTCCAAACACCCTTCTCTTTATCAAGGAATCTTATTCGATCTGGATTGCTTATTTCCTTTTTTTGGCAGTCGTCTGTTCGTTGATAGTTATCAACACAACAAGGTTCGAGGTCATCGCTTTATAGTTTCGGGTGGCCACCGCAAATATAAACATATCATCAATGATAATCTCATTCTGATTTCAAATCTCACTAAATTTACTAGATTTCTCTATTCTCGGGAGTGGGTCAAATGTTGAAGCGTTCCCCAACATCGTCTCTTCTAGGACAGACCCATAATCCGGATTTATCTCATGAGATGAATCGGTTTGAGATTGCGATGTCAAAAAGATTCATTTGTGCCAAGTTTATCCTCTTCCGGGGATAAGAATCCTTCGAACCTAATGGTCTACCTCACTTCTGGGTAGAGATATATGATTGGTTAACCGCCATGGTCGTACCTCGTCCATCTGGGACGATACATCCTACAGGGACTTCTATCATTGTAGGCATATTTGCAGCAGGTATATATGATCTCGTCACTTTAGCTAGATGAAAGAAAGTGTCTGACATATTGTATTCTATTCTCTATAGATATAGAATTGTCCGCACTTCACTATTTTCGTGCTGTTTGGGGATCAAGATGAGACATTGTGGGGACATTCCATGTTAATTCACGTCGTTCATCAGGAAAGGTGATGTTCATATCTCCTCCTAACGGAGGGAAGACTGTCTCATCAAAGTAACAATCAGCAAATTAAGCGGTAAAGAGATTATCTGTTAAAGGCTCTAAAGAGCACATAATGGATGAGACTCATAATCGACATATATACCCATCCTTTGTTGAGGACCCAATTTTGTACCATTGTGACGGAACAATTGGCACGAGGACTGCATACCCAAATGAGCGTAAGTGCGAAACATCAGGTTCGTTCCCAGTCACCAGCTGTAACGCAGAGTAAGGTTGGTAGCAATGGGCCTCAACAAGACCAACATAGCTGCATGCAAGATTGCCTAGCCATATGCAAAAACTAGAAGCTTGGTGTGCATTACCAAGATTCTATCTGCAAGACCATCTTGGGTATGAACATAGGGAACTATATGATTAGCATCAATCCTAAGGGATATGAAATAATCATCGAAATAGTTCGATGTAAACTCTCCAGTATTATCAAGTCTTGTAGACTTTATGGGATAATCTGAGTGGTGAACCCTCAATTTCATGATCTGGGTGAGAGTTTAGCAAAAGCAGCGTTTTCTTGTAGACAATAGTGTAACATGTGATCAGTTTGTGGATACATCAACCAAAACCATTAATATTTAACTGGTCCACATGGTTGTTGGATATATATGTCCACAAATTTCCCTTGCATTCTGTGCACAAAAATGGTGGTGTATGTACTAGTCATTGTATATGATGGTCTAGTATTAAATATTCTTAACGAGTATGGCATAGTGTGTCATTATATACAAGACCCTTATTCAGAAGGGGATACACCTGCGATGAGTTGAAGATACGATGCATCATACTTTGACCTGGGTGTCCTAAACGGTCATGTCATAGCAAGTAATTGCTTGAATTAGTTAGCTTCTAACTAACAGATTTCAATTTCTCCAATGTACGCTTCTGGCCGCACACTCGGAGGTTATGCAAAGATATTCCACTCATTTTTCTCAGTGGTTTCAACGTAGTAACCGTTGGTTCGAATATCATTTACACTCTATAACGTTCTTCTAGAACGTGGAGAATATAAGACCTCATTAATGGTAGGTTCAGTACCATTGGACAACATACAGTAAGTTTTGCCATAATCCTCTATCAGGTTGGATTGGTCTGATACGGTTGTCACAAAGGTATATATATGAATATACAATAAGTTTGAAAAATATCTCCGATTTGGGAGTATGGTGTGCGTAATAACACTTTTAACCAGACAACAAACTTCTCCACAGAATATGCTTATTCATTTATTTAATTCAATGGATCACATGTATAAATGAGTTTATTGAATTAAATATATTCAAACATAACCACATTTCCATAATCCAAAATAATTGAAAACATAAATCACCAAAATCCAAAGATGTTTCATTCATTAAGATGAAATAGATATGGCACAAGGGGCAATTATACCCATGTCTTCGAGTTCTAATCCTCGGTATATTCAGTAACTGCCTGAAAATCCATGATCTCTAGTATGGAATCGATAGAAAATGACCCTTCGATAAAGTTGGTATTTTGAGTTTCGCGACTGGCGTAATACTCATCTACTGCTTCAGCTATCGCACAGCAGGTGCGGGACCAGTAGTCAATTCCTCCGCATCGATAACAAAGATCATGCTGATTTTGGTGGCAACGGGCCGAAGCAGTGTTCTTTTCCACTTTGGCACTTGGGCAGGGGCATTATAACATGGGGCCATGTTTTGGGCCGATTATATGGGTCATTTATGGGCCCACCTCTCTTTTCTTGTCTCGAAAGATCGGAATTTTTTTTTGTCCCATTCATGACCACGATTTCTCCTTTTGCGATGAGCAACATCATTTCCTTCAAGCAAAAGTGCTGCTCGGGTACAGATGGGCTTGGCTTGATCATTCCTCAATAGGAGGTTGTTGTTCATTTAAGTGAGCAACAAGATAGTGATCAATTCTGAGAATTAGTAAAGTACCTCTCCTTGTATTGTTTTGGGCAGATGGGCTTGTTCAATATCTTGCTAATCATGTTTTGCTTCAGGCAAGAAAACATGTCAACTTTAGATAATTTCTTCCAGAAACTTTCAATTGCTAAAATTTGATATTAAAGAACAAATAATCGTGGTAAGTGCTTTTTTGGAAAAATTCATGAGCAACAAATGGGAACATCGAGTTCTTATAACATGGTATAACAAATCAGATTAAACTTGTAAAATCTACTGGTTTTATCATGTGTGGTGAATTTATGAAGGAAACTTCAAGTTTCTTAAATGGCATTATCGAAACTACAAGTTTGATTTATGTATGAACTGTTGGGTTCATTTATGAACTTCTAGTTTATTGGGTACCTGCATTTTCTACACATATATTCTAGTGCGAAAATTTAAACAAGTAACACAATAATATTGAATAGGGCAAATTAAAATAATATCTCACAAATTGGAAAAATAGAAATCACAAATCAATTGAGATATTAATTGCATGCTAGTAATATAACATATTATTATCACACAGTTATGTGAATAATTGCTTCTGGCAATTAATTACACATATTAAATATGGTGAATCTATTTACAATATCAAATCATTTTTCATTTTATTTGATTCTGCTGGACCAAAGGAGTAGGCTTGATAGTGAAGCCTATATGGCTTAGTCTACGAACTTGTGACCTAGGCTTTCATGCACTAGTCAAAGAGTATGTGAGGCCTGCTGGGCTGCTAGGTCCTGCGCAGGGAGAGTGGGCCTGCTGGGCTCAGGCTGGTCTGCCAAGTACAAAGTTATTACTCAACTCTTTAGGTCACTCCAATTGAATAGGACCAGGTAAGGAAGGATGAGGTTTAGGGGGAGCGAGGCTCACTTAAGTACATGGCCTCATCTAAACCTTGCCTAGACATCGCATCCAACTGGATGAGCCTAGTTTGAGAAGATTCATAACTTTTGTCATGGCAACATGTGGTGAGCTTTTGTTCTCGCCTTTCAACTTGGGCCTGAGCTTCTGGCTCGAATTTGTTGTTGTGACTTTGGGCTTGATTTGAGCTTCTGACTCAGTCTCTATTAATATTCACAATTATAACATAACCAAATTCAATATATGTTATTAAATTGTAACATAAATAAATTAATGCAGCGGTTATGTACGTAAGGAAATGGGTTCAATTAATCCTATTAATGCTTCTGGCATTTCATATAAATAAATGGGGCCGTGACCACTTACCTTTTAGACTAAAAATTGCTCACTTACTCCACTAAGAGTTTTTTAAACCCTATTTACCCAATCTAACAGTGTTTGACAATATTGCCCTCACCCCCTCTCTCTCTCTCTCTCTCTCTCTCTCTCTCTCTCTCTCTCT
>BDJD01000785.1:10497-39525 GCA_002564525.1 Rosa multiflora | reverse complement strand
TGTGTGTGTGTGTGTGTGTGTGTGTCTCTTTGTGAGAGTGTGAATTTGTTGTAATTTGGCTTATGGTGAAATTGGACGTTCTCATACTTCTATATAGCATATGTGCATATATATTTTACATGTCATGACTACGGTTGACCGATTCGATCGGATTAGAAAATATGGTAAAATTAGCTAAATTTTTTACCACACTTATAATTTATTATAATAATCTCATCCAACGGTCGGTTTTTCCATTTTATTTGAATTGATAGAGGTTACCCTTTTGGAGTGTATGGTACATAAATATAGGTTTATAAGAGTAACTAAATTTGACCTAGTTGATCGAATTCAAAACGAGAACTAAATTGGCTGAAATTTTTACAACCACTATAAAACATTACAATCTCTCCATCGAGCGGTTGGTTTCTCCAAATTGATTTTTCACTTCATGTTTGCTTTAGAATGAACCTTAACAATTTAAATGCAATGTATAAGTTATACAACTTTAGGAGGCAAATTGGTATAGGCCAATGTCTTTGTAATTAAAATTGAAGTTTTTATTCTATGTTCACGCACATCCATCTATGGAATATTTACAGACGTGATGTGAAAAAATAAGCACATTTCGCTGTCGTTGTGATCGGTCAACTAAGAAAACATACAAGTGATGATGGTTGACCAATTCGATTGGATTCGAAAATATGGTGAAATTAGCTAAGTTTTTTACCAAACTCATAATTTATTGTAATATAATCATATCCAACGGTTGGTTTTTCCATTTTCTTTGAATTGGTAGAGGTTGCTCTTTAGAGTGTATGATATATAAATATAAGTTTATAAGAGTAACTAAGTTTGACCTAGTTGATCGAATTAGAAACGAGAATCAAATTGGCTGAAATTTTTACAACCACCATAAAACATTACAATCTCTCCATTGAGCGGTTAGTTTCTCCAAATTCATTTTTCACTTCAAGTTTGCTTTAGAATGAACCTCAACAATTTACATGCAATGTATAAGTTATACAACTTTAAAAGGCAAATTGGTATAGACCAATGTCTTTGTAATTAAAATTGAAATTTTTATCTTATGTCCACGCACATCCATCGATGAAATATTTACAAACGTGATATAAAAAAATAAGCACGTTTCACTGTCGTTATGCCATCGGTCAACCAAGAAAACATACAAATGACTACGGTTGACCAATCCGATCAGTTTCGAAACTATGGTGAAATTGACTAAATTTTTAACCACACGCATAATTTATTGTAATAATCACATCCAACGGTCAATTTCCCATTTTCTTTGAATTGATAGAGGTTGCTCTTTGGAATGTATGATATATAAATATAGATTTTTAAAAAAATTAGTGTCTTTAAATATTTATTATAAATAAAGGCCACAAGGCCCATCCGGAAAAAACCCGCAAGGCCTAGCCCGGCCCGGTCAGAAAAAGCCCGCAATGCCCTCTTTATATGGACGGGCTTGGATCCTTTGATTTATAATAAAGCCCGGCCCTTTGACGTGGCCTAGCTTGGACGACGTTACTCTGTTAGATGGCATCGTTTTGTTTTTTTTGGCAAAATTTGGCAGAAGGCTTATAAGGAAAGAAGAAAGAAGAATGAAAAAAAAAAGTTTTTTTAAGTAGTTATACATGTCTATTGCGGGGCAATAATATGATTATTGGGAGGCAATATTATGAGTATTGGGGGGCAATGATATGTATATAAATTAATCAATTGTGCATGTAGTGTATTCATTTTAGTTTTGGGAGTTTATATAATTCACTGGAGGCCAATAATATGATTATTGGAGGCAATAATATGAGTATTGGGAGGCAATAATATGATTACTGAGGGCAATAATATGGTTACTGGGTATTATTAGGGGGCAATAAATTCAGATGCCGGAATCTGGTCACTAGTCCTGTAGCCGAATTCCGGTGATCGGTCGCCAGATTTCGGTCATGGGTTGCTGGATGTAATGCTCCGTACCTTAAAATTTTTACTAGTTACATCTTTACCGTTACTGACCGAGGAGTTGACTTTTTCTTAGTCATTCTAGAATGTCGTAGAATACGAAAAATCGAGTTTGTGGACACCTAGTTTGTGTAAATCGGAATTATATCTAGAAAGTTGTGACCAAAAGGGAAAGTTACTATTCATGGTTGATATTTTAAGTGGAAAGTGGGTAAAAAGGTGTGTGAGAGAGAAAGAGAGAGTGAAATCGGGAGAACCGGACTCCAGTCCCCCCTCCTCTTGCTCTGTTTCTTCTCTTCGGACCCGGAACCCATTTCCGGTGAAATCACAGCCGCCGACCTCTTCACCGGCCATTTGAGGATTCTCTCTTCCTCCTCTTGCATCTAAGGTAAGATTTCTGAATTGGGTAGCTTTGATTTGTGGAAAAATCGAAGAGGAAATTTCCAGGAAAGGGGAAAATCAGAGATTGCTTCGATCTCCTGTTTTTGGCAGGATTTCTTTGGGGTTTTTGTTGCTGGGTCAAAGCTAACCTTCATCCCTAAACTCTTGTAACTTCTCATGATCGGTGGAGGAAGAATTGAAAGTGTTTGAGAGTGTGAACAGTGGCGTGAACAGTAACTTACGAAATCTTGATTTTGGGATAGAATTTCCGACCCCTTCTGCTTGGTTTTGGTTGTTGCTGCAGGTATAAAGATTGTTGGGTTTGTTGTGGAGATGAATTTGAGCTAGATAGGTTGACCGAAATTGGGGATTGGTGTGGTGGTGCGTGAAGCCACGCGTCGTTGCTGGTGGTGGTGGTGAGGAGGCTCAGTCAGCCCTCCGAAACCCATTAATTTAATCTTTGAGTTATGTTTTAGATTTGAGGTTGTTTGGGTATTGAAATTGCTTAAATATTTGATGTTGGACATGGGTTATAAATTTTATGGTTTAAATCTCTTGGTTAAATGCTAATGGTGATGAGTCGGTATTGAATTATTGTGTTGGGAAATTGGAGTGATGATTGTGAATCAAAAAGGAAAATTTAGAGAGAATTTGGAAATCTCGAAAAGGGAATTACGTTATAATTTTGGTGGTTAATTATGGTTAAGGAATTGGAATTTAATTGGCTAAGTTATAGAAACAATCCTTGTGAAGATTTAAGATTAAGTGAGGGTGTTGAATCGTTAAGGAAATTCCGTATTCAAGAATTTTAATCACAAAATGAAGTGTGAGATTTTTATAAGCATTTATGAGTAATGAGTACTAATTCCAGAGGGAATGAGTTTTGATTTTGAGATTATTTTCTCATTATGGTTAATTATATTATGTTCATTTACTACATGACATACTGAGCCCTCGAGCGAGGAGGACACTAGCAGGCAGCAGAATTAGCTGCGAGACTCACTTGTGAGTGGACTTTTGTTTTCTTTAAATAATGCATGTAGCACAGTATTAAATTTATAATGGATTATTATTTGAGTAAATGTGATTTTCGTGGAAAGAAATGAATTGGAAAGGAGATTATTTCCGGCGCATGCGTACATTACCTAATCGACAGTCTCCTCCAGACTATATCCCGGTCGGTAGTTCCCTCCGGTGAGTCATCTGGTCGGCAGTCCCCTCCAGATGACATGGGTTCGTTAGTTGGCAGTCCCCTCTAACTACTTGTGGTTAGTCAGCAGTCCTCTCTAACCACTGCCTCCTAAATCCGGTCTACAGTCCCCTCTGATGAGTCATCTGGATGGTAGTTCCCTCCTTATGGCATGAGATGAGTAGACAACAGTCCTCTCTAGTCAACGAACGAGTTTCCTTAAAAAAGGATATTTCCAAAAAGGAATGAATTGCAAAGGTTTTGTTAATCTCGCTGCATGCCGGATTTTGTTAACAAGAAAATGGGAAGCATTCAATTAATTGTTCATAACTTGTTTTAGTTTTGTCCACTCACTCTAACGGATTTTAAATGTTTTCCCCTGGGCCATTCAGTTTCAAATGCCTAGGTTTCAGATTGGCCGAGATCGCGTCCAGGAACTCGAGGCATAGGAATCAGCGCTTCCTTTTGACTGTAGGTTAATACTTAACCCATTTTGTATGATATCGGCTTAGTTATGTAGTATTTCTCTGATAACCCTTTTTAATTTGGAGAATGTTTTTACTTGAGAAGTTGTTTTCGTTTTGAAGTTGTGATAAATTCGTACTTTCTAGATGTAACTTGTACACTTGGAATGTAAATCTTGGATTGTGTCTGTGAGTGTGAGATTAGATTTGATCATGTCCAGGTTTTGTGAATTTTTGGGTAGCCCATTTTAGGGGAGGTTCTGCCAATTTTTCGGTAGGATTTCACTTAAAGTGGACCCCACAGGCTTGTATCCGGGTTTCAAGGTGAAACTTGGGTCTGGTTCTGTCACCAGATTCCGGTCACCGGTCGCCGGAGTCTGCCACCGGAGTCAAGCAAGGTCTCCAATGACTTCTTTCTCTAAGTTACAAAGAATGAGAGGGCAAAATTGTCCCAAAAATAAATAAAAATGAATTAAAAAATACTTAATTGGGCATTAGGGAAATAATCTCTTAGAGTGTTTGGGTAAGTGGGCAATCTCTTAGAGTGTTTGGGTAAGTGGGCAATCTCTTAGAGTGTTGGGTAAGTGGGCAATTTTTAAGCTAAAATTGGGTAAGTGATCATTTCCCCTAAATAAATTGGGCAAATGCTTCTGGCATAATGTTTATGTAATAATCGCTTAATAATTTAGCCCATAATGCTAGCATAAGGAATTATAATGGCATAATTCAAATTTGTGTAACCGAAAATTAAGCCCATAATTCTTCTATCATAATTCATGCAATAATTCAGCCCATAATGCTTCTAGCATAATGAATTATAATGACATAATTCAGCCCTAAATTACATGCACTTAAATGTCATAATGAATTATAATGGACATAATTTTGATGATTATTGCATGGATGTAATGTCTGGCATAAACGACCAAATTAATGGTCCTACCTTAGTGGTTGTGCGCGTTACTTCTGGAATGCATGCATGCTCCTGAGTTCGAATGTTAGAAAAATATGATGGTGAGCTTGAAGCTGCTGATCCATGCGCCTTCATGTCTGCACTACTAAGCAGGTGGCGGTGGCTAATTCTGGCGGCTACCAACCGCTCCGATGATTTGTGATGTCATATTTTCCTTTTGTCAATCTCAAAACATGAACAAATTTATATGACAAATATATATATATATATATATATATATCAACCAAATAAATTAATAAAGTAAATTTGGGGTTTCATGCATCATAGGAGATTTGTTCATATAATCAAGGCTTGAAAAACATGAACTAAAACTAGAATTTAGAAAACATTACTCAATGAAGAACGGATGAATCTTCAACTTATTTGTGCAGAAATACAGACATTCAATCATTTTCTAAACTCAACTTGTTAGTAAAAAAGCTGTTGGTTTGTCTTCTTAAGCAAAATAGAACGCGCGTCACGCGCCTGAGTTTTCACGAGATTCTTCTTTCTCTGTCCGGCGGCGCATCTAAGGGACGTGGTAGTCGGACGGGGTTGCCTTGATTCGCCGTTCATCAGCGAAGCCATGGGGTTCATAGTGGCCATCTTGGCTCAAGACTTCAAGACGGGGTTGGTTGAAGGAGAGATTGGCTTGGGTTGGGAATTTCTAGATAGATCGCATCGGCGGATCCGATTGGAGGCTGTCGGAATCGGTGGTGGACCGGTTCGTCTAGATCAGATCGGATGGTGGTATGGAGATGGGGAGGTCGGGTTTTTGGTAACGCTACGAGATCGGGTTCCTCCCGAGTCTCTTCGTTGGTCGCGGTGGGGTTCCTTGTTTGCAGTGGTGAAGCAGTGGCCGGATTGTGGTTAGGGTGCGATGCTTGGAGGGAAACCTAGTCGGGCAGTGAGACGGGAGTGGAGCGACGGTGGTCGACCACTGGAGGTGATCTGGCAGGGGTGGTGCAATGGTGGTGTTTGTGCTGGGCATGCCTGGGCCATTGCTAGTGGGCTTCTGAAACCAGTTCTTATCTTGATTTTGGGCCTTGCTTGTTTGCTTTAACTTATGTTTACCTTTTAGTATTTCATGGAGTTGCTTCTTGCTTTTTATTTTTAGTTGGCTTTGAGCCCTTAATAAATTCCTACTTTAGGATAGTAGGGCGAGGTGGGTGTCGTCTCGGTTTGTGCACTTTGAGTGCCGTGTCTGACCTAGGACGGCGGCGAGTTCCTACATTGTCAAATGGTCGCAGCCTCCTAGTGGCAGGATGAAACCAAGTGTCACCAGATTTATTTTTCGGTGGCAACATAGTGGGAAAGTTGGTTTTAGTGGATTATGGCTTCGCGTGAGCATTATGTTTCCGGTATGTCACCAAAATTGTAAAGCAAATAGAGTAGCAAGTTGTGCACTCTTTGCTAATTGATGCGTATTAGAATACATAGCATTAGTGGAGACTCCTGATATTATTTTGGGACGTTCTCTTATGGTTTATTATATATAATTTGGGGTTTAGGCACTATGTCCCCCCCCTGTATTCTGTGATTTTATTAATGGTTATGGGCCTATGGCTTAAGGGCAGCCATTTGGCCCTACCTCAAAAAAAAAAAAAAAAAAGGTTGTCTTCTCAGCCAATCCAATAGATTGTTTGTGATTCAGATCCTAAACCAGATTGAACTATCATCCTTCATTTGTTGCCATCATTTGTTGCCAATTCACAATCTTAGAGATTTGGTTGATGGTCCTTAATCCTATCTCAATGGTAGAACTATTCGTGCTGATAACGTGTTGTAAAATAAAAGGTAAGAGAGTTTGAGAGAGAGAGAGTAGAATATGTGTTATTCATCTCACAATGAGGAGTTTTATATAGGACTACATGGTGTACACAAAAAGGTAATGCTCAATTACAATTCAATCACTCCAACAATTACAACCTATCAATCACTAATCTATAGGGATACACATATTACTCAACATCTATTTACATGATTATCCACAAATATTTACAACAAGTACTAGACTTGATGACTAAAAAATTACTAAGAGATCTCTAGGGATATCATACAAACAAACGTCACTGATTGTTGTCATCAAAACCAATTAGCCTGATGAGGTGTCCAACCTAGTAGCTATATGTGTCTCTCTAAATTTATGAATCTCAACTTTATCAGTTCACTGCCTACTATTTCCAAGGAACCTAGACGTATGTACTGAAGCTGCTGATCAGTAGGCTGCTTATTCGGGAAGTTTGATATATTCCATTGATATATCCGATATGTTTCAGCAAACCGGAAAGAATTTGTCCACAAACAAACACCGTCTAATTTTCCATCTGCATAATTCAGTCCACTATATTAGACTGAAATGAAAGAACTGTACGGAATAAGGGATCCAAGTTTCGCCAACTTCATCTGCATATGAACAGGTCCTGAAAGAATGACAAACATCATTAAGATTCTATCATTCTATGCATGTCTCTTGGAAAACCTCTTTTAAGGAAATAACCAATTAAACATCTTAATCTTTGGAGGTAATTGTAGATTGCAAATTTTTGCTAAATCTTCATAGTTTACATTGTTATTTTTCTGATACTTGAAGATCGGTAGCACCAGCAGAATTCTGGACTGGTAAAATAATGGTCAGAAATTGCCAATCGGTACCACTCATAATAATCTGCCTAATACCTTGTGAAAAGTCAGTTCTATAAATTACATATCCGGCCCAAACAATAATGATTTACACACCAAATGATATAACTAATGAAACACCACTGCATGTCTACAGTAGCTAGCAACTCACAGATTTTAAGATTTATTTTGCGTGTCCTGCAGATTCCACTGTAGAACAAAAGCACCGTCGTACCAAGTTACACAGTGGGGGTTGTCTATGGTACAAAAGATACTAATTAACCTTAGTTGAATATGGTCTTGATCATCATTCCTCACCATACTTGGTTTTGTAAGTTCCAGAAAAGATTGGCGCTGCAGCTGACCCAACTTCAAGTAACTAGCGAAGCGAGCTAGCTACGAAACCAAAACTGAATAAGAAACTATGCAATGCTCTCTTTGTTCAATTTTATAGACTGTCCATTGGTAAGTCAACAATATATAAACTAATTAGATGATACACAAGTAGATGAAATCAAATGTCCATCACATCCTTCGGAAGAATTCAAAAACAGGAGAAGCTTCAAATTCTAATGCTGCCTACAAGCGCTCTTCTAAAACTCTCTCTCACTCCTATTATTCTCTGCTTTTGTTAGCCAAAAACCTTGAACTTGAAAGACACCCCATATCAAAACAAACTTTAAATACTTGACAAAGAGTAAAGGAAACAAGCAATTTCATTTACAACTTTAACCCTGTGACAATTCACTATCCCAAGTTCCCAACCAGACTGCACTGCATAAGTCAATTAACCAATGGTATCATATATATCGCAGCCAGCCTCCAATAAACAACAAATTATTTAAACTCCATAAATTAAACAAGGTCTAGACTTGGGGACACAAACACTTAATTTATTACATTAAAAAAAAAACTGCACGCAAAATAAAAAGTAATGACAAGAATTTATCCTGATGAACTGGTTCCACCTTTTTCACCTTGCCCTTCACATTATTTAGTGACTGTTTCTACTACTCAGGTACTATATATAGCTAGAAGAAGATGCAGTCTGAAATTGGTATTGAGGTTGAGGCAGTTCTGTATAATTATGCATGTCATATGGAAGTTCCGGCAATGGTGCTTTATGCTGAATAACCTCCATCACCTGTCCTGCTTTGGGTCTATCCTTGTTATTGGGTTGAGTACACCATAGTCCAACAATCAACAAGCATTTCATTTCATTTCGATCATAATTCATTTCTAATCTTTCATCAGCTGCGTCTAGAATATTTCCTGCAAGGAACAACTGCCAAACCCACCTAAAGAGTGGCAAGTGATATTCACCGTCTTGGTAAGTCTTCCTTCCGCAAGCAATTTCCAAGGCTACAACTCCAAAACTAAAAATGTCAGATTCCTTACTAGCCCTCCCATCAATAGCATATTCAGGGGCCATGTATCCAAAAGTCCCTGCCACCTCTCTTGTCTGAGACCTGAAGCGGGAATCCACGAGCTTAGCAATACCAAAATCACCAAGCTTAGTGCTGAAGTCTTCATCCAACAGTACGTTAGCTGATTTGATATCCCTATGAAGAACACATTGCTCTGCTTCTTCATGTAGATAGTGAATTGCTGAGGCCAACCCCAAAGCTATCTTGTACCTGTTTTGCCATTGCAGGGTTGTTCTGGTGCCAAATATGTGGGTGTCAAGGCTGTTGTTACGCATATATGCATAAACAAGTAAGCATTCACCTTTCTCATGACACCACCCAATGAACTGCACTAGGTTTCGATGGATTAAGCGGCTTATGATTTTGACTTCATTGATGAAGACTCTCTCATAATGCTGATCAGGTTCTGCAAAGATTCTCTTCACGGCAACTATGCAGCCTCCAAGGTCTTGTATGAGTCCTTTATATACATGCCCCGACCCTCCTTGGCCTAGCCTTCTATCGTCTGCAAACCCGTTGGTGGCAACAAACAATTCTTGGTAAGCAAATCGTTTTGGAAAGGCTAGCTTCTCAAGATCAGAGACTTCGCCGGAGTAATTGTTTCTCCGATTCCATAATACCATCAACCAACATATGACTGCACCAAGCATCAAAATGAAGCCAGGTAGGGCAATGTCCAGTATCAAGAATATCTTTTTCTTCTTTCCCTTGCTTTCGGCTCTACTAATATCGCTATCCAACAAAGTCGAATTAAACTCCCATGAACATAAAAAATGCCGCCCGAGGTATAATCCGGCCGAAGCAGAAAAACCAATTGTAACCCTTTCGGGGAGAACCTTTCGCAAGTCAACATTGCAAGTAATGGAAGAAGTAGATTTGCCTGGAAAAACGGGATTTGTGTTTTGCTCGAATGTCCAAAACACAGTAAGGTCGTTGGCAGTAGCGTTATAAGTTATCCATGCATTACCAATCTTCCCGGTCATGTTACTGGGATTCCAATCGGCGTATTGAACTGAAGAGATTTCATTGATGTTGATCCCAATATGGGGCCGGAGTGGATGTGGATCCCAGTCTTCGTTTCCCCAGGAGTCGAACTCTACGGTTACAATCTTCGCATTAAAATTGGTGGTGGTGTTGAATAATCCCAGTTCACCGCCGCCAGAGTTGGGTGGAATACCGTAGCCAACAGGAACAAGGAAAAAGGCAATTCCATCGCTGAATTTCCACCCTTCATCACCATAGTCGACCATGAAAGTGAAATGAGTAGTGAAGTCTGCCAGTGATCCAGTAGCAGTGTCCCATAGGTGCAAAGGCTCTGCATAAATAGCATGTCCAACATCGAAATAAGTGCCTGGGTTGAGCTCAATCCTTCCCGATGAAAACTGGGCATCACCTTCAAAGACAACTCCATTTGCACTCTGGTCGAACTGATTTATATTGAAGGAGAGTGGGTGAGCAAAGTGGGAGAAGAAATTGATGAAAATAATTAGGAAGCAAATATTGCAGAAGCAGATTGCTTGCGTACTGCTGCTTCTGCTTTCAGACATCATAACTTTCAGTCAAGCAAGAAATGAAGAGTGCTTGCGACGATGAAGCTTTTGATTTTTTCTTTTTTTGGCTTGAAAGCAGCTAAGAGAGGGAAAGAGCCTCCTTAACAATTGGTCCCTATTACAATTAATTCTGTATTGTAAGTCCCTGTTACAGATCCTCCTTCCGTAATAGTCCATGTTACGGGCGGCTTAGATTCTGAAGACATTTCTTTTCCGGACAAGAATCATTAGGATTAGGTTATGAGATCGAGCACGGCCAGCCTTGATTTCGTCGGGGCTGAGGCGAACTAAAAATCTAAGCCGCTCGTATATTTCGCACTTGTTATCTTCATCAATATAAAAGAACAAAGGATCTGCTGAGACTCCAATTGCAGGTGAAATTATAGATGTCCGATCCCATGAAATATTCGATTTCATCCAACTCATAAGGGGTTGAGGTGTAGATCTTCCATAAGGGGTTGAGGTGTAGATCTTCCATAAGGGGTTGAGGTGTCTTCCAGCCTCCTCGACTCTGTAGGAATGATAAAGAAACTTTAGGACTATAAAACAAAAGTAAAAGACATAGATTAAAATTTTGCCACTAGCAAAGGGAATATAGAAACGATCATAGATGAAAAGAAACTAGTTAACCTTTGTTGAATATGGTGGTGATCATCATTCTTCACCATACTTAGTCGTATGGTTACAGAAAAGAATGGCTCCGCAGCTGACCCAACTTCAAGTAACTATCTAAGCTACCTTTGAAACTAAAACTGAATAAGAAACTATGCAATGCTATCTTAATTTGTTTAATTTTATAGACCGTCTTTTGGTAAGTGAACAATATACTAACTAATCATTAGGACTTCCCAACTTGACTCCCGAGAAAATTGGATCTGTCCGGCATGGGTCAGAGAAGTTAATGTGATCTTCTCTATTTTGTGGCTTTTTTTTTTTGGTCTGATTTATATCATCTTTCTAAATTAATCAGTTGCATATTAATTATCAACCATTGAAACACATATCGATCCTCGATACAGTTCTAATTCGGCTCGTATTTGCTCATTTGACTTTCGTACAAAAATGAGTTCAACAGTCTTAATCTCAGTTATTGATAACACTGTGAAAAGCTTGTCAATATACATACATATACATCTGTATGTATGTATTTGAGCTATATATATACACATCATATGTATACAGAATTTTCCTTTTTAGAACAATGAAATTGAGATTTTTCAAAAGAGGAGATTCTCGAGAGATTCAACAACGTAAAGACACCCTTACAATCCTCGAATATTCTCAATTAGCACTACTAGAAAATAGGCAAAGACAACCGTATAGTATCATCCTCTATTAACTTTACCCAGTTACAGTTTCATAATTATCTCTTGGCTCATCATGCACTGCATTCCTCCTTGTCCGTCTGACCAATTGCAGCTAACCTTTCAACAAGCGTGGGGTGAGTGTTGTGATATGCTGAGTACCAAGGATCAATATTCATAGCTGACAAATTCTCTTCCTGAAAAGAAAAATAAAATAACATTCTGTTTTAGCAGCAAGCTATATATGTAAGATTTCAAACACAATGAGGTAATGCAAAGACCAAAAGCCATGCCACATATCCTCCAACATGAGTTGATGATGAGCTAGACAAATTACCCGTAGCCTAACCAGACTGGCTCGAATCGAGGAGGCATAACCAAGTTTCTTAGCAAAAGCATCAGCCTACAAAAACAAAAACTGATAAGAAACAAATCTGGCGAATGAAGAGAAATGAAAAGCCAACTGTGAAGTACAGATTCACCTGATATTCAAAAGCTCGGCTCACAAGGTTACCAGCAAAGTATACTAGATTTTGAATAGGTGTTATTGCATACTGTAAACAAAAAGTGTAGTACCAAACTACGTCAAATTTTTATGATATAACATATCAGAACCACGTACAAGATTAGCATGAAAGAAAAACAGGAAGAAAGAAATTGGCAATAGCAAAATGGCTATGTATTGATACCTGAAATATGATGAGAGCAATGATTAGTGGTCTAGTATGAAACCCAAAACTTTTAAACAGACTACTCCAGTTCCTCACAAGAGTATAGCCCCCAATGTATAGAAGTGCACAGATCTGCACCGAAGTAGAAAAATCATAAAGCAAGATTGAAGAACTTTACTGATCAGAAATTTAAAATTCAACCAGAACTGACATAAATTTGCAATACAAAATGATAGCATATATACCTGGTTGGCAATTAAAAGGTACACAATGTGATTACGCTTCCAATGGCCTAGCTCATGAGCTATAACAGCTACAATTTCCTCATCATTTTTGCACTGCAATCATTAATTTCTCACATATATAACTGGTTGCAACAAATTAACTAACCATAAAAATGCAAAAGAATAAATATTTTGGTGCAAAATACCTGCTGAATCAGTGTATCATAGAGGACAATCCTCTTGTTGTTAAAAAATCCATACATATAGGCCTGTATGATGATAAACAGTTAACATCAGTAAGTCCACAACAATTACCACTATTGAGAACAAAATATAGATAGTGAAAAAGTTGAATCCTCACATTGCTGTGACTTGACCTTTTGGATCCATCAACCACAAACAGCTTCTTCAATGGAAACTCAAGGGATGAAGCAAGCGTCTCAATTTTCTCTCGTAGCTGACCCTCTGGAAGCTAATGGCACATGTAACAAGGAAATTAAGACAACAGAACCGAACATAATAACAAGAAGAATGGATCAGTTTCAGTAATCATCATTAATATTTTGAAAACTCACAGGGGTGAACTTGTGAAAGAGTGGGGCTATTAGAATAGGGTAGATTGTCATCATCACAAGAGAAAGAACAAACGTGAGCACCCACAGATAAATGACGGAGTAAGCACCTTCTTTCTGTAACCACATAGTTGAAAATGAAAAAGAAATCTAACCAGAAAATTCTGAGGTTTATAGAAACACTATGATTAATAAGTCATGAAAGATTAACCAAGCAAGGCAAATAGAAAGCTGATTTGCTCAAAATATAATAGATGAGTTTACCTTTACAATTAAAATTGCTGCAGACACAATAGGTGGGACAAGAATAACAGAAAGACAAATTCCTTTAAGCCTGTCACTAAAAAATAACCATATTGTTTGCTGTAAAACAGATACAAATTCATGTTAGAAATTAAATCAACAAGAAACAATCGAGATAAAAGATGGGACAAAACATGATGAGGTCCGAGTAGCAATACAAACCTTATTAAAACCATGACGGGCCTCGATCACAAATATGGAGTAGAGAGAAAATGGTAAATTTGTGATCTGGTCAAGAGATGCAGACTATCAATACCTTTATAAACCAATAGAGTATAGATCTATCTAGAAAATCATTGTACTTCAAATACCAATTTCATTGTTCATCAATTCTCAGAAACTTATAAGCTATTAGCAATAATATGCCTACCTCTAACCAAATCATCACACCAGCTAAAAATGCAAGGGTATGCAGTATTTCATTTTCTTCATTGAGGCCAACTAAATCTACGAAGTGTCCTGATTTCTGAGATTGTCAAAAAGGAAAACAGAACTAATCAAACAACGACAGTAGAGCATGAAGCAGATTCCCACAAACAGAATCCCTCTTTATATTACTAACCTTCCAAAACCAAGGCAAAACCTTAAAGAACAAAATTGCTGATTCCACAAGTATTCTCACTAACTGACGAAGAAAACGGAAGTGGCTGAAAGGCAAGAAAAAAAACATCAGTTAAGATTACCAAGCAGAAATGATGGTCAGAAAGAATCAGATATACCTTCTTTCAAGACAGTAGGCTCGCGACTTCTCAAACTTCTCTTGGCTTATTACTCCTTCCAAAGTTTTAGGAAGTGTTGGAAGTTTGAGTGCTGAATGTTGCCTCAAATCCAAGTAAGTTTCAAATATGTACATCAATATCATAGAACCTGTAAAAAGCTTACATGTTAAAAGCAGTTACAAGCTGTAGAACATGAAGGTGAGCAGAGGAGAAGAGAAGATAAAAGTGAGCGAGAGATAGAAATTGATTCGTACCAACAACTACTTCCAAGAATGGGAACGCCATGGCTTAGTCTGAAGGTGCCTACAGAAAGGTTTTGTCCAAAACAAACAATCTATGGTATCAACATGTAGTAGTAGACCTGGAGTCATCAAGGAAAGACTATACATTGCAGTAGACTTGACTAACCAAAATATATATATATATATATATATATATATATATCTGTATATATATATATATATAATAGTAGACTGGACTAACCACAAAAATATGGGGCCAATCTATAGTAATTTAAGATTGGTGACACTTGTTAACACCTTTATATCACTTTCAAATTCAATCCTACTCCCATTAGAAAAATACTATTAAGCAGACCCATTTTTGCAACTTTTGCTTATGGGGAGTGATTAATGTAGGATATTTGCAAGGTGATGGCACCAAATCTGGTGAAATTTGAAACCACCCAAATTCACATTCATTTTGGTCATTGATATACAAATCTCATATTTACTTACAAATCCCAACATATCAAAGGTACATAACCATAAATACCACTAGCTCTCTCCTCCATTAATTACAACTTCTTTTTCCATATACACAAACCATCAAAATTGTGATCAGAGTCTGAAAGAAGTTGGCCATAGCTTGTTACCCTGACCCTCCTTTTCCATAAACAACAATTCTTCAACCACCTGTCTTCTTAAGCCAGAATCCCCTGCTTGGCTTTAGAATCTGCTTCAGTAAAACCATTTTGGGAACATTCCAGTGCTCTACATGCCTGAAAACTTACATAGCTACTTTGAGTTATACATGACAAGTTTGGAATAGAGGGAAAAAGTTACCTTATTGAAACAATAAGTTACCTGGACACTTTCCCTGACTTTTCATCAAAGTAGTACTCAGTGTATCCACTTGCTGCAACAACAAAGTCAGAATGGTTTAGAAACAAGTTAAACAAGCATTTACCTTAGTAAACTAGCTAATGAAAGTGTCATTTCTTACTTGAGGTGCCCTTTAGGCTTCTGGGATTTTACCCATATAGCAAGTGAGGTAGCTAACAAATGGTTTGATAATAAAGGTTGAAGATGGACTAGAGTGACAATCCTTTTACATCAAGTGCTATATAGGTAACCAGAAGAAATTTTTTCCATGGATATGTTTTATGTTCCAAGTTCCAACCCTCACAGACAAAAAATTAGTCTTTATTTGATACATGTAGTTAACAAGTGATTGCACAAAAGCATACCAGACAGAATTGGCCTCCAAGGGAATGACAAGATACAACTGAATCTCCAGTGACCAATTCCTTTATCCTGTAACCAAACAAAAAGTTAGATGAAAACTTATAGAAATTACTGTGAATGAAAAGATACGAGGTAATTAAACTTATTCAGTCAAGGTGGCAGCAAAAGATTCATAAGCTGGCTAATCAGAAAATTCATGGAAGAAAATGTGGAATTTGATATTACCTCAAAATCATCCCACTTCATAAGCTTCATATTTGACTTCTTTAAAAGGGACCCAAAATTAGTACAGTTCCTTTTGAAACGTTGAAGCCCTTTGAATGAGCTTGCAGGATCAGCAAATTCACAATCCTCTTCATATGCATCAAGCGTGAGGTTCCCTAGTAATCCAAGTATGAAGATTATTACTCATTATAAAACCTAAGAGTTCAATGAAAATTATCATTGAAATTTTTTCACTAACCTGTGACAAAGTATGATCTTTCAAAGTCATCTTTGATTGATTTTACTACTCCGGCACGATCAACGGCTCCAGACCCATCTCTTGCAAGCTCAAGAGCAGTTTCAGGAGCTTCAACTTTGGATGGTGGGTTGAAAAACGAAGTGGCAATGCCCAAAAACTCAGAGGCATACCAAGCAACCTTAAGCACTACATTTGCATTTTCTGGTTGGGATTCTGTATTGGATGTTGATTTTCTTGTTGGGTTTTCACCACTGCAACGAATTCTGCAGACACTGTAACGCTGACTTGGCTGTAAATTGAGATGATTTGGCTGGAAACTGAGGTAGTGGTGCTGAGCAGTGAGGCGTGGTGTAATGGAAGCATAGGAGAAAATGTTTGCCATTTGAAAAGAGAGAGAAACACAACCTATGGTTGGAGTTAAATATCTAAGACCACAATGAATATTAGCCATAGAGACGTCCTAAAGAAAAACAACGCTTTAAAAGTCTCCAAATGTAAATTTCAACAAAGAATTGCCAAGATTTTAAGAACCATTGAATCAAAATAAAAAAAAGGAAAAAAAAAAAACTGACCCTTTATATTCACTATTCAGCAAAGAATAAGGAGGAGGTTAAGAAAGTAAAGTTCATCACTGTAGCCAAATTTACTGCACTTTTTATAGTTCCTATCTTTGGAAACTCAGTTTCCCATGTCTGAGTTTCCTAACTATTGTGTTACAGCTACCAACAAAAATCGAAGTGATGAGTTTTATAAATCCTCTTCCTTCAGATTGAGGAAGACAGAGAAAATTAGGCCAAGCCTTAGTAAAGCAAACCAGAGCACTTCAGTTTAACATTTATTCACACCAAAATGTATCAAGTCAATACCAGCTCTTATTCTCAGCTCAAGTGTGATGAGCCAGCATGGACGACATGTCAGTACCTTCAATTTGACTATGTTGGAGTTTGTATAAGTTTGTTAGAAGTTAGATGATCAGATAAATCGATCTGTAACTCTATCATAGTTTGTTTGGCTTCAGTTATGTAGGCACTGGTGTGTATATTGTAGTTTGTTGAACTCTCTATCTGATTGATTTATTCCATGAGAAAGAACTGTCCAGTCTATTTTCTCTGCAGCATCAGTTCTGATGCTAAGATACCTCTGCGAACTCTATTCTTCAATAAGCACCAAGCACAAGTTCCAGCATAATGTCAACATATCATCTCAACAGCAGAAGGTAATATACAAAATTTTCTAGGCAGGAATCCTAAATGTTCGCCATCTGATTGAACATAAATGCTGCCACTTCCTGAAATCTCCTCCACTTCAATAGAATGTACGCTGCAAGAAGAACAAAATGAATAAGAGGAAAGCACACAAGAGAACCCTACATCTAATAGCCGTGGATGAAAGAGCTCATCGGGAAACCTCCACTTCGGCTTTTAGTTTTTATTTTTCTACGCAAAGATAGAAAGGAAAATGGGAGAAACAGAGGAGAGAGGGAGACGGAGAAAACATGAAAAGTATATTAGCCTGAGACAGCTTCACCTAACATGACCTACCTTCTTGACGATACATTTTCCACCGATAGATGAGTCCCATTGTACAGCTTATGTAGCTTCAAGACGAAGTCATACCACTTGAAGTCCTGAAGAATCACAACCTGCCAAGAAAGTTCAGAACACAGTTCAGAAATATTGGAAAAAAACCCTGCATTATATACTTTTCTATCAACAATTAGGTCGAAGTCATACCACTTGAAGTCCTGAAGAATCACAACCTGCCAAGAAAGTTCAGAACACAGTTCAGAAATATTGGAAAAAAAACCCTGCATTATATACTTTTCTATCAACAATTAGGGGCAGGAAAACTAATCCACCTCAAATTTTCCATTCTGAGGATCAGCATTTGGTGTAATTTTCATGCCACCACCAAAGTATTTTGCATTTCCAATGCAAAGGGCTGTTACTTGAGGATATACTTCCCACTCCCCTTCATTGACCTAGATCAACAACATTTTATTAAGTGGAGTGGATGATTTGTAAGGTAAATAAATATGCAAGTAATAAACTACTGACTACTACTTCTCAACGCAATACAATACTCACCTTGATCTTAAGGTCCTGATTACGGTGCCCAATAAAGCCTTTCAAAGCACCAATAACATAGCACAAGTTTCCGAATCTCTTGTATTTAGAAGCATGGTATCCTGCTTTTGCACTCCTGCAAAATATCCACCCCAACAAAATGTCAGAGAGATTGTCTAAAAATCAGCACGTGTCTAGTGAAAATTTTCCAACTTGAACTTACAAGTGAATGTCAGCAACATTAATAAAGTAATGAGGTTCATCAGTTTCTCCACTAATAACTCCAACATCTATCCATGATCTCTGTCCTGCAGAAGGCAATTATGCATCTCTGCCTTCAGCATATATAATTCACAAAGTAAATGCAAGATGAATCATTAAGTGAAAGCTCCTTCAGTATTAATCAAAGATGGATTACACAAAAGGAACAAACAATATAAAGATTGAGAGAGAGGGAGGGGGAGAGAGAGAGAGAACCTTTGGCTATGCGTTCGATGGCTTCATAAGGATTATTTTTCCTGATAAAATAACAGATATTCAAGAATCTTGAGCAAGTGAACATAGACAACTCAAATGATACCAGATTGAAATGCACGAACTAACCAGCCAAATGATCTGGCAAAATCGGACCCAGTTCCCAACGGAATGAGCTGTAGAAAGCAAACAATAATTACATCTTCCCTTCAGAAATCCAAAGCAGGTAGTTTATGAACCAATTGAGCATTTCACTAATGACTGAATTTGGCAATAACTACATACAATGATAAAAAAGAATGTAAATTAAGATTACAAAACTCCTATGGTAATCACTTACACCGAGGGCAGTTGAATGGGTGGCCTCTCTATCATAATTAGTAACAGGTTTTCCGGCCCAAAAGAATCCATTCACAACCTGATTATCAGAAGCTAATGTAGATAAGCAACAGTATAGATCATATGCGTACACATCCGTAGCACACAATACAGATATCCCATACAAATCAGAACACTTGCAATTTTGAAAGTTACATGTACCAAAAATCCATTAAACCATTGCTTATGGTAAAACTGTATATGCCTATAACAGAAGCCAAATCCTACACCGAAAGATTTATCACTTGTTAAAATTTGAGAGACAGATTCATTTTCCTTGGTCATTTGTAAAACCATATCAGTACACCAAATTGTCTGACCAAAAGATGGTAAAGAGTATATCCCATATCAACCAGTCATTTGCAGAATATGAAAGACCCAGACCCAGGGCAGGGGAGAAAATGCAATTGACTAGTCATCGCAGTCCTTCCATGAACTTTAAAATCTCAATACCTCATGCAAAGTTCCATCTCCTCCCACCACGATTACAGCATCTGCACCCTCCCGTATAGCCTGCATAGCATTAGAATCATAGTATCCCTTCTTAAACCAATCTTCCAGCAAACAAACTAGATTTAGTTCAATCTCAAACAATAAAGTATGAAAGCTCACCTCCCGTGTTATGTCGATTGCATGAGAAGGACCTGATGTTAAAGACTCGCATATCTGCCCATAACATAGACAAGCAAAAGTACAAGTTCAAAGCTGCATCCCAATGGAGAACCAAAAAAATACAGCACAGGCTGCAAACAGATAATTGGACAGTGAAATATGGTCCATGTCACCATACTTACCCTTATTAAGCTATATGCATAAAAGTGTGGTGAACAGTATTTTTACACTAAGCCATTTGCTGAATCCAACATGTAAAGGTACTTCAAACCACAGAGCACTTAGAACAGCAATCAACCTTGAATACCATTACAGAGTGAAAACTTATACCCTCAAATCAGGAATTCACTTGTAAATCACTTTGATTTCATAGACATACATCAGTCAACAGACTGTAAACACTTCTCTAACAAAAGGACGGCCCTTTTCAACAAATACACTTTTTTCATGGAAGAAACAAATCCCTACTGATCATATCAGTTGCCAAGCAACACAAAACCGATCCAAAACAACATCTACAAGCAATTCATCCATGACCAACAATGACATAAAATCAATGTCTCCATATACCTCTACTAGTCAACCAGAATTGGGTTTTGGGTCAAGCTCAAAACTTTGTAACAAAAAAAAAAAAAAACCAAAGAAAGATAACAAACTCACATAAAAAAAAAAAAAAAAAAACAAGAACCCAAAAACAAAAACAGAGAGAAAGAAAGAGAGACCTGAAGGATTGACGACGAAAACGAGGTCACGCCGGTGAGAGGAGGAAGACCCACTTCTGGAAACAGAGCGCTCAGCATAGAGATCAGGGGCTTTGGGAAGCTCGGCTCTGACGACGGCCCATGATGGTTTCGCCATTGGAAGTCTCACTGTAGCTATTCCGCAACCCAATGCTATCTGATTAATGCTACCCATTTTGGTTTTCTTTATAAAGCTTCAGTCTTTGTGGGTTTTCTTCTCCAAAGCTTTGTGCTTTTGCAGAAAATCAAAGGTTTAGGAAGACTAACGAGGTTTTCTGGGTTCATCACTGTTCAAACAGAGCAGTCATTTTGTTAATTAACACCTCAGTATTAGTCCGCCCACGTTATTTAGATTCTTTAATTATTTTGCTATATTTTGTTCAGCTGGCAATAGTATTATACACGTGGCAAATGATTCTGCTGGGAATCAACGTCAAAGTATCTATTTTGGTTATATGTATGTGACATTTTCACTATACACAACAAGAATAAGCTCATTTTCATTAAGAGTTGGTGGTGATTGAAGTTTGCAGGATACAAAAGCGAAGTGTACTCCTATCACAGCATGGCAACCCTCGTTTTCTTCTTCTTCCCCAATGGGGAGAATTTGGCTTCTTCTATCGCCGCCTTGCGGTGTGGCTCGTGGAAAGGTTCTCTGAACGGCAATCCCCTTCTGAAGGATTGGAGGTGAACAGAGAAGTCATTGCTTAGGACCATATAAACATTATGCGGCCACATTCATGATTCTTAAGAATCAAGGGAAAATACCAAAAGTGTTGTTCATAGCTGCATGATTTGCACAACAGGAATAAGATCATTTTCATTGAACATTTGAACATACATTGACAGTTTGGTGACTGAACTTTGCAAAATACAAAACTAACAGAATGTTCCTATCTCCCAAAGGCAAACACTCATTTTCTTCCACCTCCCTTTCGACTGAAATGGTGAGACCTCAGCTTCTTCTTGCGCACTTCGGTTACTGGGCCAGTCTCTCTGAATGGCATTCCCATTAGAGCCAAAAGTGTCTGAGCTTCTTTATCTGTTTTAGCTGTTGTCTTGATGCAAACATCCATTCCCCTGCCCTTACCCAGATCAAACTTGATCTCTGGGAACACACTCTGTTCCTTAATTCCAACACCATAATTACCGTTTCCATCAAAGCTGTTCGGGTTGAGACCTTGAAAATCCCTTGTCCTGGGAAAACCCAAGTTAATGAGCCGATCAAGGAATGCGTACATCACCTGCAAAATCAACACTTGGTGCATGAGATTTCATGCAATTGGAATTATGAGATGATACATAAATTTTCAAGGGATTAGATCCACGCACACATAATAAAGACTGAAAGAAAACACACGTAGAGTTCTCAAGTACTATTCTGTAAGGGAAAGGGATTTTGCTTCTTTGTCAAACTATTTAATTTTATGCAACTAACTACTGATTCCTTGTATCAATACCATCACCATCACCATCACCAATGCCCACACACGCAGAGTAAAGACTGAAAGAAAACACAGGTAGAGTTCTCAAGTACTATTCTGTAAGGGAAAGGGATTTTGCTTCTTTGTCAAACTATTTAATTTTATGCAACTAACTACTGATTCCTTGTATCAATACCATCACCATCACCATCACCAATGCCCACACACGCAGAGTAAAGACTGAAAGAAAACACAGGTAGAGTTCTCAAGTACTATTCTGTAAGGGAAAGGGATTTTGCTTCTTTGTCAAACTATTTAATTTTATGCAACTAACTACTGATTCCTTGTATCAATACCATCACCATCACCATCACCAATGCCCACACACGCAGAGTAAAGACTGAAAGAAAACACAGGTAGAGTTCTCAAGTACTATTCTGTAAGGGAAAGGGATTTTGCTTCTTTGTCAAACTATTTAATTTTATGCAACTAACTACTGATTCCTTGTATCAATACCATCACCATCACCATCACCAATGCCCACACACGCAGAGTAAAGACTGAAAGAAAACACAGGTAGAGTTCTCAAGTACTATTCTGTAAGGGAAAGGGATTTTGCTTCTTTGTCAAACTACTTAATTTTATGCAACTATCTACTGATTCCTTGTATCAATACCTTTCACCATCACCAATGTAGGGTTACTAGTCAGTAGTCACTAGTAACAAACACTGATGTTGACTTGGTGCACAAACCACCCTCACCACTGTAACATCAATGTGGGTATCTTTTACCACACAACTGATAGTGCAACCATCATTGCTCTCTTTCTTTCTAACAACCATACCTATAATCATATCCATATTGACCATACTACTTCACATCAGGTTATTTCTTCCATGTCAGAAAAATAGAAAGAAAGGAGGCACTATTGGCCATGGTATAACCTTACAGATATGAATAAGCTACTCTTTTTCTGGTGCCATCATTACCAATATGTTTTACAGACTAACTTGTGACTGAGCTTTAGTTCAATCTACTACCAAGCCAAGAAGAAAAGAATATGAGTGTTGTATTACCATTGTAAACACTGCCAGACGGAATTCAGCACAAACCTCTATTCTAAATCTTGATTAACAATATTAAATATTGCACAGGAGTTTATAAGAAACATGAATAAAGGAATTGCTCACCAAAAAATGATAAATTCAGTCTTCTAAATATCTAAAAGAAATGAAGCTGACAATACGATTCATCTATTAAGCAGGAAAAGAAAGCTCACATTTCCTCTGAGTGTGACAGCAATCCCAAGTGGCTGACCTTCCCTGATCTTAAACTGCGCAAGGGAAGCCTTTGCTCGTGTCTTCACAGGTCTCTGCCCTGTAATGAGCGCCAAGTCACGCATCGCTGCTTCCAATCCCTTAGCATTCTGCTGAGCATCTCCAATACCACAGTTCACCACAACCTTCTCAACCTTCGGAACCTACAGCAAGTTCCCCATTGCACAAATCACCAACATAACAAACTTCATTAAAGCACTCAATTTCACAAACCCAACAATCGAACTCTCGAAATTAATACAAACAAAAAGACTCTATTTACACCAAAATCATCAACATAGAGAATTCAACATCACAATAAGTACGAAAACATGAATCCCCAAATCCAATTTTAATTTAAAACTGAACCACATTGTCACTGGTTTATCTCAAATTTCATTTCTTTAACCAAAAAGTTACTTACTTTCCTAAAACCCAGTCTCTCTACACCTAAATTAGACCCCAATTCATGAACATAAAATCAAATAAACAACTAATTATATATAAAATTAGACTGAAAATACAAAAATGGAAGCTTTATTCACCTCATGGATGTTCTGGTATGAGAACTCTTCTTTAAGCTTAGGGATGATTCTCTCAAGGTAAGCCGTCTTGAGCCGATTGACCTTCTCCGACTCCGTCTTCTCCACCAGCACAACCTCCGCGGCCTTCACCACGCTCACATTTCTAGGGTTTCCGAAGGCCAGCCGCGGAGGCGAAGCTGCAATTGGGAATTGGCCGTGAAACGACGACGTAGAGGAGCGTAAGAGCGAAGGGCACGCCATGACTAGTCTCTGTTGTTTCAGTCTCACTGCTTGTATTTTTGAGCTTCAGTGAGGTAAGGTTTTGATGGGAGTGAGTAAAAGAGTCTTGAATTGGAAATTATTTACGAAAATGTCTATTCGATGTGTGGTGTGGTTTTTTTTGTAAAATCGGAGAAGGTTGGGGGTGATTGTTGGATATGGAATTTTGTGAATGAAATAGGATAAGGTGATGTGGTTTTGGAAGAAGCTGGGCATGGTAAAAGTGACATGTGATGATCATTAATCATATTGTTTTATTTTTTACAATTTATCCATCGATATTTATCCTCGAAGTAGGTTAGTAACAGATGAAGAATCTAAATAACGAGAAATTATGAGTCTTGGATCAACCGCATGCTTGGTTGTTGTTGTTGTTATATTGGACCTAACCACCAATTGACAGTATCACGAAAATTAATATTAAGAAAAGTGTATGCTTTACATTATAAATTAGTAACGGATGAATAATTTTAGTTTTGGACCACCCGCACACCCAATTAGTATTGTTGTCTTGGAATAGTTCATGAACTGACAATGTAATGTAGATTAGTATAATGAAAATGGAAGCTTACATAACAGATTAGTAACCGATGAATAATCTGAATAACGAGAAATTGTCAACCTGAACCGCCCATCTACCCAGTTGGTTTCATTGTATTAGACCAGACCATCACTTGACAATGTCGCGTAGTAATCCATAAATACATCATAATTATGCACGAATGCCTCGTACATATTTCATTACGTGCAATTATTAAGGTCGGAAGCGTGTGAACATACATTATTATCATAATACATTTGGTACGTTTATATCACAACTAACCCTTTGACAACAACCAAAAAAAAATGTTGAATTCATCTAAAAGGTCATACTCCTTCACTACAACATCCACGCCCCTCTTCCCCACTCCTCAAGTCACAACCCTCCCTAGCTCAAATGATCCTCAAAGATCAAATACCAGCAACTAAAAAGTAGAAACCCTAGAAAATCCAATTAAACACATGACCATGACGCACCAACAAGAAAACTAGAGAGCGTGCACGGCACAAACAACAGAAGGCGCGTGAGATCTCTTAAAAAATAGTAATATTTGTTCTCTGTGCGCTGTGAAGGTGAGCAAGGTCATTTCAGGTAAGCGAGACCCAACCAGAGACCACCACCCCTCCTCTATTGCTTTCTCTCTCTAAACACCTCTCTCTCTCTCTAAACAAAACTCCATCGCTCCGATCGATATGAAATTGTATTCGTCCCACACCAAAACCCTAATCTTTCTCTGACTCATCTTCGTCGATCCCGGCCGTTCATCCCTATAAGCTTCTGGAAGATCTTGGAACATTTTGAACAAAAAAAAACCCTAGGCTCATTCCGCAGCTGAGATTCTCGTCCAACATATGAGGATTCTTTGTTTTCTGCCGATTTCTTGAAATCGACGTGAGATTTTGCAGAAAGATACTTGCTTTTTGTATATATATGTTAAGTGTTTTTGGGTTGGAACAAGGTTTGATTGGGGTTGGCTATGGGGACACTGAGCTGGATCGGAGAATGAATTAGGATCTAGCGCTAGTTGATTTAGATTGATTAGGAGTTGAGGGAATTTGATTAGGTATGTGGTGATTGCTTGGAGTTTTTCGAATTGACTTTCGGGTTTCTGGGTTAGGAACTGGTGTAGCAATCAGTGGGTGTATAAGATTGAAGGTTTGGGTTGATTTGGATGCGGATATGGTAAATGGGTTTTGTGTTTTGAGCTTGGAGTAGTGACTGTTCAATTGAAGAAGAGTGGTGGTTTTTGTGGTTCAGTGAAGAAGGTTGATTGGGTTGTAGTTGGGAGTTGGGGTATAGTGCTAGTATTTGCAGAATGAGCTTAGAGAACGAAGACCAACATTTACCGGATCAGCCCGCCGAAACGAATCATGAAGTTAATAAGTAATGCATTTTCCTTTGGCATTTTTGGTTTCTGTGATTGCTAGGGTATTCGGTTATATATATGTTCGTTCCCTTGCCGATGGTGATGTAACAGACATTTTTCAATGATGCAGGAAGTTGAAAATATCGTATACGAGGGAGTTCCTTCTGTCATTGAGTGAGTTAGAATCCTGCAAGAAGTTGCCAGATGGGTTCGACCGGTCATTCCTAAGGTGAATCGCCTCTTTCAAGTAGTTAGGGGTTATACATACTTGATTTGGCTGGTTTGTTTTATCTTGCTGTACCATGGTTATTGATATTGCTTTAATCTTGTGTTAAGTCTTGCTCATAGTTTATGCTTTTTGTTTCCATTTCTTCCCTTTTCATATCAGTGAATTCGAGGATGCTTTCAGAGGGCAAAGGCCATCTAGTGGTTTGTCAGCAAATAGTTTCAGGCGAAATGATTATGGTTCATCACCTCCTACTAGAGGTGATGCAGCTGGTTATTCACGACTGCCTCATGGAAGGTGGGAAAGTCGTTCTTCTGGACGCAGTGATAAAGATAGTGACACGCAATCTGACAAGGACTCTGGTGAGGTTTTAGGTTAATCATGAATATTGATACTTTGATATTAAACTTCTACGTATATGGTCTCCTATGTATAACTCCAAATGTATCTAGATATCTATGTTTCAGAGAGTAGTTCACATGATTGTTAGTTGCTTGTGGTAGACTGGTGTCTTTACAGGTACTTCCCAAGTACCAAGCAGGGCTAGCCTGCAAATTCAGTGCATTTATTTTGAACTTAGTCATTTGGCAGAAGAATACCTTATCATGAAAATCGGGAACTCTTATTGGGAATTAAGTCCAATCTTCCAGTAGACCAAGCTAGGTGATTTTTTATGTTTGTAAGGGTAAAAGAAATACTTAACCAGTCAAGCTAGCATTATAAAGTTCCTTTATGAGGAAAATGGTTAAATGTTGTTATTGGAGATCCGTGGGAGTTGAGTGTTGAGGACAAATGTTGGGGGAAGCTGATATTTATGGTGAGGAGACTGGTTGTTAGACATATTGATTAGGATATAGAATTGACTAGTGGTGTCCCTTGGTGCCTGGTTAACTGTTCAGATCCTACTCTTCTTCATTTCCTGTCTTGAAGCAGTGCTTTGTCCTCATTTAGTGTCCGGCTCTTTTCTGTGGCAATTCATATTGCATTCTTGTATTGCTGAGATCCTGCTCAGCTGTTTCTCCACAAATTTAGATATCTGAAATTGTATTTGCTCATCTGTTGAATATACAGATTCTGGAAGGCACTATGGGAACCAGGCTCGGCGGCCTTGGCAGGTCCCTGAGCATGATGGACTTCTCGGAAGTGGTTCCTTTCCAAGACCAGCTGGGTTTGCTGGAGGGATAGCGGCACCTAAAGTTCGACCTAATGATACCTACCAACTAAATAGAAGCAATGAACCATATCAGCCTCCCCGTCCTTATAAAGTAAGCTTTTGACTTGTTTGTGGCCCTACCGTGTGTGTTAAAAAATTCACAAAAAGCATAATGCCTGCAGTAGCGAACTTAATATCCACCAGTTTGATGTGCTGCGGTATTATTTTATATGTCTTTAAAACTAGTATAATGCAGAGAAAAGCTTCTTAACTATATTTTTTCCCTTGTCCTATAATTTGCAGGCACCACCTCTCACACGAAAGGAGATTACCGACTCACTTAATGATGAAACTTTTGGTTCCTCTGAGTATACAAATGAGGATAGAGCAGAAGAGGAAAGAAAGAGAAGAGGTACTTGTTTTTATCTTTAGGGTGGTTTTGTAGAACTGATTGCAAGTTTTCTGCTATTTTGTATTTTTTGTACCTCTTTAGCTTGGGTCAGTATGTTTTGCTGTCAGTTATATGCTAGTTTGAAATTTGATGGCTTTTCTCCCAGATTCCTTTGAACTAATGAGGAAAGAGCAGCAGAAAGCATTTCAAGAAAAGCAGAAGCTGAAGCCAGAGAAGAATAAAGGTGGCTTTGATTTTTCTACGCTGTTGGATGATGATACCAAAGAGGAAAAGAAACTTTTGCCGAGGAGCAGTGAAATTGCTGAGCCTCGGCTACCACCAGCATCAAATAATGATGGGGAAAAGTCTAATTTACCCTTGCAAACTCCTGCATCCAGACCTCTTGTGCCCCCTGGTTTTACTAGCACAGTTTTGGAAAGAAATCTTGGAACAAAATCCTTGAACCATCCCCATCAAGTGGAGGTAACCACTATGTACTTTTTTTACTAATGAAGACAGTGTTTTCCTAAATTATTGTCTTTTTAATTCTTAATGTTTAGCATAGGTTATGCTTTGAAATGATTACAATCTTGCTAATAAGTGTCAAGAGATATTTGGCTGAAGAACTTTTTAACCACGTGTATCTAATACTGAGTTAATATAATAGTGGATATCATGTCTATCTTCTGATTATGTTTAATTTTTGTGGTCGTTTTAAATTTATAGTTTTGCTAAAATACACTCTAGGGAGCCAACCTCATGTGAGGGTTTCGTATTTCATACCCTATTTGTATTCATCATTAATCTTTCTGTTGTCTGTTGCTTCTTTCTGATAGGTTGGGAATTCTGGACTTGAGGATAACATTCTACATGGCAAAAGTAACCGTGTTGTAAATGGTACTTCTGATAATCGAGTGGAAAAACAACCGGTTGAGCAAATGGTTTTGGGCAAGCAGCCTCATGCAAGTGCAAGTACTCATGCTTCATTTGATAGTATGAGTGAAAAGAGTCTAAATTTGTTACCACCTCAAGGTGCTTATAATAAGATAATTGGCGTGGATAGTCAATTATATAATAAAGCTAATACACCACAAGCTTTAGAAGCTTCCAGAAATAGTGAAGTGTTTGAGATCGATGCTGAAAAGGTGACCAATTCTACTTCAATACTGGAAAAGCTTTTCAGCGGTGCGGTACCTTTAAATGGTGTTGGCTCGTCAAATATCATTGAGGTATTCATGGTCTCTCTCTCTCTCTCTCTCTCTCTCTCT
>BDJD01000784.1:307917-365809 GCA_002564525.1 Rosa multiflora | reverse complement strand
CTGTTGCTGAAGCTGAAAAGTTTATCAAACTTTTGGCATTTCAAATCTCTCTAACTAGCAGTAAACGGTTACTTCGAATTCCCAACGAATTATTGCCATTGTATTTTTGTTTTACAAGGACTCCAAATTACTTGTAAAATATAAATTATGTGATTTATGCCTTTTATGTTGAGTTTTCTTTTGGACTGATCTGGTATGTACAAACATAATGACATTGAATATTCTGTCCAGCCCTGGAAGAATTACTGATGTAATACAACACATTCAAGCTGATTTATTCGTGCATTGTACAAAATACGGTTTTTAAGTACTTGATGCTTTCCAAAGCTTGAATATATATACGTCTATCGCTGTTGATCACGACATGGCAGAAACTCGTGTTCCTATTTTCATTTCCAACCCCAGTTTTAGTGAAACTTTAGTCCTTCCTGAGTTCCTGTGGTGTTAGTTTTGAGCTACTCCAATTGGAGTGTCGGACAATGTGAAATTATTGACAGTTCAAAATCGTAATCTGACGAGTTGCCATTTCAGAGTAAATATCTCCATGTAGTTGGGGATCTGAGCTACATCATGTTTTTTGCCTCCTATAGATTGTTAAGGGGATCAAGCATGGTTCTGCAATGCAGGTTTACGGAATCATGGGAAAAAGAGGGAAAGTTCAACTGCAATTTTTAGCTTTCATAGGTATAGTTGTTTTTCTATGCTATTAATAAGAAATACTCGTTTGGGTTGTTTCTATGCCAAACCCTAGATTGATAAAGAAGAAAAACTCGCAACTTCATAGGTTTCCAGTTGCAGCTGCCGCTGTTACCTCACATATTTCACTCCTATTTTCCTATTTCAACTCTTGTCCTATCAATGCATTGTTAGTACTCATTCAATTTTCGGATTGCTACTATGTTTCTCATTTTTGTTTCAATTGTGCGAGTTCCTCGCTATCTGAAGTGTTCAATTTTTAGGCCACTCTTCATATTAGAACAGTAGTGGTCCTATGTGAGGTCTATGAATCCATGAGTACCAGATAGTTGCAGCTCAAAGTGATTTACTCGATCAATGGATTTCTGCACGGTTGAGCTACAATACCTGACTCCTTGGGTTCACAGGAAATTATCAGTGTTATAATGCAGGAAGAAGACTAAAAGATGCTTGAAAAACAAGAACCAACAGTAAAATGCACGTGCTAAAGTATTAGCTTGCCTCGCAAGCCAATCCACCGCGGTGTTAGCTTTCAGCAGTTCTACGAACAATCTCCACCTACATTGCTTTAGCTCAAGCCCGAAACCTCCTAAACTCCTTAAGAAGAGGCTAGATTTCCCAAACAACCTTGAATAACTGCCTCAAACAGTCTCGATAACAAGCTGCCGCAAATAATGCTGCTTACCCAAAGCTTGCACCTCAAGGGTTCCAAGAGATTACACTAGTGGAGCAGAAACTGCAGAGACCATGTTTGAAATTACGAGCCACCACTAGAATCACGATCCACAGCCCCAAATTCCAGCTGTGTGATCCCAAGCACCATCAAAATTGATCCTCATTCCCGTAATATCTTGAGTGGACAAGAAATCCTAAACAGCAGCACGAATCCTCTGGACAGTGCCAATGGGTATGGGAGTTTGTCATCATATTTAAACTCACATCTTATTATTTCAGCATTGAGGGGGGCTGATAAAATTACTCTCTAAGCCTCAAATGATGTATGTCACATAGCAGAATCAGTTGCAGATATTTCTAGCCCTTCTGTTATATATATGCCATGTGGCAGTAACTTATTTGTTTCAGGCTGTAACAATTTGTCCTATGTAGGACTTGGTTTCTCTTCCCATGCAGAGATAACTAGTGATCAGCTTTCCTGTTTCGTCTAGTGTCGTAAATTTTAGAAGTTAGTTTCTCTCCCCACCTGTCCTAATATTGCTTTCGAAAACAATACAAATTTCACGTTGCCCGGGTAATTTTTCTATCAATTACCAAGTCGTGCAAGGAACCAAGCACAGATCAATCGAATTTGAATTGAATACAACCTTGGAGATTTTGTTAAGCACTACAACAACCAAAATTGAGCTCATTATAGCAGCAGGAGCATTCATTTGTTGTGTATTATCAAACCTTCTGACAAGCTAATTACCATAAAACAAAATTTGATTGCTACTGAATCTCTCGAAAATATCGCACGACGTCACATGAGAGCTTAAATCATCCAACTTGAAATCACCTGGCCAAAAACCTGGGACACGAGCTTTTGCACCTGGGACACCTACCTTATGCATTGACTGAGAGAGACATGTCAACAACATGGGAGGATTGATTTCCATCTCGGAGTAGATAACAATCCCTCTCCATGTTGGTAGATTTCTGAAGATCATGCAAAACTTAGCAGAGCTCCAGAAGGCCAATAGTTTATTCACATTGCCTTAACAAAGTTGTAAGTGCCATGTATAAGCAGTCATATTTTCCAAGTGTCCTGGTGTTGATCTATGTCTATATACATATCACATGATCAATGGTACCGAGATAGGCAAAAAGATATTGATGACTCAATAAGTCAACAAAACATGAAACTCTTAGCATGACGGCCAGGTCCATGATATCAACTCTTTAAGCAAGAAACAATGAGAAAGGTAGAACTTGCCATTTCGAGGAACCAGTTGCCTATGGGACGGTACAAATACTTTACCCTGCCTGAAACCAGCTTCTTCTTGTCCAGGTCGGTTCCCAGTTTTCTGTTCGATCTGCACGTGAAAGTTCCAACATCAGTGAAAAGACTGAAAAAAGGAGTATAGAAATATAAGTTTAACTGTCAACCCTCTTGAAGTCTCAGTGCTTAATCAAGACAAGAATAATCACCATAGATATGTAGGATCATCAATCTCCTTTAACTTTTAATGATATGGTATATCCTATGCATCCAAATCAATGAAGCCATTAAACTGCAGAAGAAACAATTACGTAAGAAAAGGATGTGAATTAAAGCTCTATATAGTGGGTAAACAAGTTTAAAGAGGAGGATACTATGTGATGGAAATAAATGATTCATTTTGTGCTCAATTTGAAGCATGAATCCAAACTTTGCACCGGGGTCTTTCTGATAAGAACATAAAGAATTTCCATTGTTGTCATCACAAATATGAGGAACACCTTTTCATATCCAACTAGTGTCTCAAAGCTGGAAAACAAAAGAACATCTTCACTAATCTCCAGGAATAGTGAATCAATACCTTCCAAGAAGAGAAAAACATACATTATATTCAAATCAAGAAAACCAGAATAAGAATTAGACTAGTGCTAGGTGAAGTAGCTCGTCGCTTAAAACTTTTCATTTCGGACTATTCCATTTCTTGAGCTCTTATTTTGAATTGAAATTGAATTCATATCTCATTAGACGCATCAGGCATCCCATGAAATTGACTGGTATCTTATATATTCATATACCTCCCATTTTTTTTAGCTAAAATCGACATTCAATGCACAAGAACAAGGATAATGACGATAAAAGAATTTACTTGAAATAGAGAAGTAAAAGGCAAGGATTCCCATACGCCATAGCCCATCGTAATTTGCACAATTTCATTCATTAATACAAATAAAGGAAAACATCTTATTTAACATGAACAGAAGCTTCATGGAATGTCAGATGTTACACAAATCTTATATGTATGAGATTTTCTGCTATGTCATGGAAACAGATGGGGGAATATAACGATGACAATAATACCTTTATTGGTTGCTTGCAATAGCACTTGAAACATGGACTCTTTCCTTTCAAAGCTCCTACATTAACGAAACAAGCTCGAACATTCTAGACTATTTTGTGTGAAAGTTCCAGGCAAGGTATCTGAGAAACCTGGACTTACTTTTAATGATATGGTATATCATATGCATCCAAAGCATGAGGTCATTAACTGCAGAAGAAACAAATAAATACGAAAATGATGAGAACTAAAACCTCGACTGAGTGGGCAAACAAGTTTTACGTGGATACTCATATAATTTACTTGAATCCTAACATTCCATCATTTTTCTGAAATCGGCACACGAATTTAAATATCATTGCCAGAACCTTCCAATACTAAAATTGTATATGACTTTTTATATCCCTAAAATGTTGGATAACCATTCAACCTTTTGGACCTCATTCTACAAAAGCTACTCCTGTTCATCTTCCATTTTAATTTTTGAACCCTCAGTGAAGTTCGAAGAAAAGGCTACCCGAGAAAACTCTTGAAGTAAAAATTAATAGTGAGGATGGTTTCACTAGGTAAAAAGAATCAACTAGAGGTAAAAGGAGGTATCTAATGGGAGATAGTAAAGCTAGTAGCTTAATGTGGATTCACAAACTTCGAAATTTCATAAGGTGTAAATTTACCCTCAATGTACAGATGCTATCCTATAACTCCGCCATGGAGGCTTTCATAATGGAATAGTTCAGTTTATAGTATCAGAAACCTGAATTTGAATCTTTTATTACAAGTAAATAAGATATTTAAGAAAAGGGTGTTTTGCAGCTTCAAAGACCTTAATAATTTTGTTTATCCCTTTGTGTTTACGGTGAAAATGACTTGAAATTAGTAGCTATAGTGACAATTTGATATACTTACAAAAGTAAAATTAGAACTACCGCTGGGTCTATTTCCAGCATCCGAGATCTCTAAAGATGCTGAAGGCAAACCTGCAAAAGAAATGGATACTGACGGGCACATTTAGATGGAGTTCAGAAAATATTAATGATGTCACTGGAATGTCCATACATATTCCCATATGCAGAATCAGAATATAAATGCCACTTCTTGAGCTCTTCCACATTTTATGTGAAGCTAAAATTGACATCCCTTGCAGAAGAAAAGAGAGCAATGATAATACAAATAATTTGTTTGAAATAAATAAAAAAACACACACAAAGGCAAGGACTCGTCTACCCCATCATAATTTCCATAACTTCATCTATCACACATCTTTTCATTTAAACTTTAGCCACTTCATACACTGACTGATTGTTACACAAATCTTATATAGATGAGTTTCAGAGCCAGTTTAGGAGGGGTGCAACCTCCGACAGCACGGAACCCCCCTAATTATAAGGCCCTTTTTCCTGGACATCAATCAATAATAAGACTTTGTATGCCTAATCGACATTCATGCCTTCATCTATAAGCACTAATCATAAGGGCTTTTTTTTGTTGTTGTTGAAAGAAGCCTACAGCCATATACTACAAAAGGAAAATCTCAGATGTACTCCAAAGTTGAGCATCTTCCAAAATACTAAGATCCCGGGGCCAGAAAACAATTACTACTGCCGGAACTGCTTAGATCAAAAGGTATATCACGAACCATAAACTTAACACTACGTGTCCCAATGTCATCCAATATCTCAAGGCACTCCTGCAAATCTGCATCACTGACTAACATCACCCATTCTTGTTCATCATCTAGATACTTGAGTTGGAAAGTTCCATCTTGCAACCTCAACCTCTTTGCAACTTCTTCGTACAGTTTAAGACATCCACCTGAAGGCTCAAACTTGAACCTAATTGTATCTTCTTTATAAGTAGCTTTCACAATGATTTTCGATCCATTCTCATCATTTCTTGCTTTGACTTTAGGGTAGTTTCGCTCATCAAAGCTCTGAGAACTCGACGAACAACCATGCATCATTGAACCAGAACTATTTGATGAGTGCGTCAAGCTTGAAGAAGAGCTCTGAGACACAACATGGCAGTCAGAATTCTCTAATTTTGGACTCCCCTTGCTTTGATCCCATTTGTTGACTTCTTTTACCAAATATGAGACCCCAAAAGCACTTTCCGGACAAGTATGAGGCAGGATGTCATGGTCAGTCGGCTGGCATGATCCAAAATCAATTGCAATCGGCTTGGAATCCATACTACAATCAACCACAGGGATGTGTTGTTTACTTACCTCTTCCTTGGCCTGATGAGCAGATGGAACCAACATACGTTCATTCATACAACAGCCATCCTCTTCCAACATAATATCCAAACTCTTACCATCATTACAAAACATTGAAGGTACTGAAACTGGATATTTGGGAACTGGAACAATATTCTGAGCAGGCAAGTTCTTCTCAGAGAAGAAAAGATTTTTCTGTGCATCAAACTCTTGGATGGTAGACCCTGTTGCCACAAACCCTCCAGTGGTTGGGTCATACTTCAATCCTCCTTCCACCCCCTGAACAGAATCAAGTACAGTTTGTATTTTCTTCAAGGAACGATTCACCTTATTTATTTTGCGAGATGGCCATCTTGGGATCCCGTGTTGTCTGCAGATCCTTTTTAGTGTAGTGGGGCAGACTCCAATGCTTTTTGCAGCATCCTTGAGACTCCCAGAGAAGTATTGCTGTAGAACACTCAAGCTCACATTTTTCTCTGCTGTACTACGCTTTTTCTCCACCTGCCTTCTTGATCCAAGTGGTGCCTGTTCAGAAGGAAAATCTATTTTGACTCCACCATCTCTTCTATTATAAACATTTGAGGGCATCTTCTCAGTTAACTTCATTTCACTATCTGATGATGTTGTCTGAGAATCTCTCCTGGGGATTGGTGGGGCATTCGAGACTGCCTCCCTTTGAAACCCAGTGTTGGAGCCTTCTACCCCAGCCAATTCTGCCTCTGACACTGTCCTTAAACTCTTACACATTCTCTGCATGGTACCCGAGAGGTTGTTTAACAAAAGTTGCTGTTCAGAACTGCCCTTCATATTAACAGGCAGAAAAAACTCTAAGATATAGTCATCATCACCAGTGTAGGTGCTCCTTAGTCTGATTGCAACAGCAGCATTCAAACCATACCTGCGTGCATGATGAACTAGTGGATAGTCATATATGTCATGCACCTTCACATCATGAATGAAGAAGGGATGATTTGATTGAAGTGCTTTCCCAGCAATACCATTTCCTTCCTCAAGATGATGTTCAGCACAAGCATGCACAAAGCCTTGCATCGCTCTATCATTTATATAACAAGCTGTTTCCTCAATGCATAGTATGCATTTTTCATTTGATTTTGTAATACCCCCTCGAACACGTACTCTTCTAATTTCCTCTGCATCACCCTCAGAGTAGCAACAAGGAATCCAGGTGAGAGCCAACGGCAATGTATGTGCATGACACACAGCTCGTAAGACATCAGTAATTTCAGTTAAAGCAACCCTTTGGTTCTTTGAGAGGCACTGGGGATGAAGTCGGGGAGGCGTAGTGGTCCTCAACTTCACAGCCTGGAGGGCCTCACAAACCATCTTCATCTCTGCATCAAAGTTGAGCTTATCTTTTGTACTGACAAGTTCAAACACACCACAACATGACTTCTCAGAGTTCAGATCAAAAACCGGCAAAGCAATTGATCCACGGACCTGATGATTAGCTGCATGTTCCACCCTCAGGTACTCGTCCTTGTTGTAATAGCTAACGTTTGATGCCCACTCTGGAACTTTGGAGACAAATACACGGCCAGGAAGCCCCAGGCTAGTACCCTGCGTTTCTTCTGCAGCGAATGTAAACATCCTCGACACATCCCGATACCCTTTAAGAACATTGTCAAGCAAATAGGGCTGTTCGCAAGTGCTTAAGAAGGAGTGATCACCATGCTTCATGGGAACCCATACTTGTGCCAAAATTCCCCCACCAAAAGACTCCTTGAAAAAGGACAACGCCTTTAGCATCTTCTCATTAAGTGACCATCCATATGGCCTGGGGATCACACAGTCTGCCATATCCATGACATTATTCTGTTGAAAAGAACCATTCTTCGGTTTAGCAGCTGCATCATGAGTGTGGTGGGAATCAGTTGACGCCCTGTATTGGGTTTGCCGAAACACAATCTTGTCACCACAATCAAAAGAACTCCCCGCCTCATCAAAAGTCCCACCATCTTCAGTCACAGGCAATGTTCCACCGTTCTGTTGTGTGAAGTTCAAGGCATCCAAAGGAGCATAACTCACCGATGGATACGCGGCCGCAATCTGCTCCATTGTTCCCGGGCTGCTGCACCATCCAGCATAAGAATCGAAATTCATAAACTCAGCAATGTTGATAAACATATCCTCCGAAATCGAGTTCCTCAGTGGCACCAAACCCTCCACCTCAGCTCCAGAAGACGACCCCTGATCCTTCCCCTCTCCAGACGAAAACTGGTATTCCATATTTGGGTTTCCAAAACAATTACTAATAGAGTTGCTCCACCACACTAACAGCTGCTCAAAACTGCCTTCATCGTCCAATTGCCTCTCACTTACTAAACACAAAAATCAACAACTCTATAACCAAACCAAAGCAGCAACCGATTTCAGGACCAAACCCAAATTCAATTCCTGCACTGCCCACTACAAAAAATTACACTTCCCACGATACCCCATATTCAAAACCCAATAAGAATCGCTAAACTCACTCACCCACAAAACCCAAAACAACAAATTCTCTAGCCCTTTTTTTTTTTTTTTGAAAGGACAAATTCTGTAGCTCTGCATATATATAGAAATAGACAATAGAGCAGAAAGTCAAGAGAAAACTCTACCTCAAAGTGATCTATACTGGGCTCTGCCGACCACCGCAAATTGCTGACACAAAACGCCAGAGGTTTCCATTAGGAGTAACGCCGACAAGGCACATGAGATTCAAAGCACTTTGCTCAGAAGTAAGTGAAGGGTTGTGTCTGTATGTGAATTTTGGAAGTGGATACGTGTGCAACTGATGCAAGTAAAGACACTTTAAACCGAAATTGAGGATCAAACTTCAGAGCTCGCCATTGGAAGCCCCAAAAGTGTGATGCACATCAAGTCCATTCCAACGACCCAGAGGAAGCGGTCTTGAAAGAATAAACATATATAAGACAAATCAGCAGTACACGTCCGGATAGTACAGCGCAGATGGCAAAGGTGTACGATATTTTTTTGTTCCGAATAGGGTTCGAATCCCCGCCAAGTGCTCTCTTGCATATTTTATCCTGCTAATTTTTAATATTTGTGCTTTTTTGATGAATTAGAAATTACAACTTAAATCCTCTAATTCAACCTATATATTGAAGCAATCTTGTTGTCTCATCCAGGTTTTGCTGATGTTTCCAAAAGAATTTGGTCCAATTCTCTTGATCGGAACCCTCTTAAGGATTTCTTGGCTAAATTTGGTGTCTTTACTCACCAACTTAGTTTGTGGAACAGGAATATTTTTGGTGATTTCAAAAAACGACTTAATCAAACTCATAAAGATATTTCCTTTTATCAAAATCAATTGATGATGTTTCCTCACTCCTCTTTCTTACAGGAGAAGGTTTCTTCCCTCTCACATGTTCTACTAGATTTACAAAAAAATGAGGAACTTTTCTGGGCCCAACAAGCTAAAGCTAACTGGCTGGCTCTCGGAGATAAGAATTCTAGATTCTTTCAAACTCAGGCTACCCTGAGGAAGAACAAAAATAAAATTTGTAGAATTAAAAATGATATTGGACTTTGGATTGAGGATCACAGTGACATAGCTGATTTCTTTGTGCAGGATTTTCGAAAAAGATATAAAGCTGGAAATCAGGTTTCTTTGCATTCAATTAACAATTTTATTGATATTCTGGAACCGGTTATTACTGATGATGACAATAACCTTTTATTGCAAGAAGTGACAGAAGATGAAATTTTTTTGGCAATTAATTCGATTGGGCCTTTGAAAGATCCAGGTCCGGATGGCATTCATGTTGTTTTCTATCAGAAACAGTGAGAGTTAGTAAAGGGAAGTGATATTGAACTGGTTACTGACTTCTTTTCTAACAAGTCTTCGTTGCGACTCTTGAATCACACAAATATAGCTTTGATTCCTAAAAATGATAACCCTGAACTTATTACTCACTTTAGACCGATCAGTCTTTGTAATGTAATCTATAAAGTGATTTCTAAGATTCTTGTTGCTAGATTATGATGCTTATTGGATAAATGCATTTCAAAGAACCAGGGAGCCTTTGTTCCTGGTAGATCTATAGTAGATAATATTTTAGTTGCTCATGAAATGTTTTCCATTTTTAACAGATCTAAAGCCAGGAAGGGTTCTATGGCTTTGAAACTGGACTTGGAAAAGGCCTATGATTTCCTAAGTTGGGACTTTGTCAGATGTTGTCTTTTAAGATTTGGTTTTCATGTTAGTTGGGTTGATCTAGTTATGGAATGCATAACTTCTGTTTCTTATTCTGTCATTATCAATGGTAAACAGGAAGGATATTTCTACCCTTCTAGAGGTCTACGACAAGGGGACCCCTTGTCCCCTTATATCTTTATTATGTGTATGGAGCCCCTTATTCGTCATCTTAACAATTCTTCCCAGAAAGTAAGGAATCACGTTGGCCTGCTTTCTTCTGCAAGAGGCCTAAGAATTTCTAACTTGATGTTTGCAGATGACTGCTTGATTTTTGGCAGAGCTACTCCAACAGCTGCAAAGAACATAAGGGACATCATGTAGACTTTGCCAGAGTTTCTGGTCAGAAGATTAATTTAGATAAGTCTTCTATCTATTTTTCTAATTTGGTTAAGGTTAATCGTAAAATATCTATCTCTAATATCCTAGAGGTTAGTCACAGATCTACTATTGGAAAATATTTAGGCATTCACAACATTCGTTACTGGAAAGATCCAATTAATGCTAAAGAACTGTTGCTCAAGGTGACAAAGAAGTTATCTGGCTGGAAAAGGGACACACTGTCGACGGCAGGCAGACTAACGCTTATAAAATCTAATTTGTCGGGAATCCCTGTGCATGTAATGTCTTGCTTTAAATGTCCTTCCAAAGTCACTAAGGCCTTAGATAGAGAAGCTAGGGACTTCTTTTGGGGAAAAGATAATAAATCCCCTCCTATGTCGTGGCAACGTGTGTGTTCGTCTAAGGCTGCTGGAGGGCTGGGAATTAGACTTGCGGCTTTCTTTAACAAGGCTGCTTTAGCCAAATTAGGATGGAAAGTCTTGACTAAACCCGACAATTGGTGGGTTGATATTGTTAGAAGGAAGTACTTAAAGAGACACTCTTTCTTCTCTCAAAAAACTCAAGCTAATCATTCGATGCCTTGGAAAAGTATCCTTGAGTCTAGAGATCTTATCTTAAATGGCATGAGATGGATAGTGGGGGATGGCCGAGATATAATGTTTTGGACCTTTAATTGGGTCTTTGCCTTCCCTCTGATTGATCTTATTGATCCTAATTCTATTCAGGATATTAACTTAGATGAAAAGGTTTCAGATTACATTTTAAATGGTCAGTGGGATTTATCCAAGCTTGCTTCTGTCTTAGATCATCACACGGTTCTTTCCATCAGAAGTATTCCTCTTCCTTTTACTGATATGAAGGATGAGTTTGTTTGGGGTCCGGCTTCTAATGGCCAGTTCTCTATTAAATTAGCCACTTGGCTGCAATGTCAAGTAAATCCTCATCGGAATGTTAAATTCATGAACGTTATTTGGAAACTTAACATCCCTCCCAAAGCTAAAATTTGTTCTTGGCTTTTGGTTCAGGGTAGATTGAATACTAAAGCTAGAATTGCTAGATATAATATTAGCCTTGATCCCCGTTGTAGATTATGTGATGCTGGTATTGAAGATTTGGACCATTTGTTTTGTTCTTGTCCTTTCACTTCAAGAGTCTGGAATTTAATTGGAAATCCCTATGATTTATCTGCTCCTTGTGATTTTTAATAGTTTCACGGAGTGGCTGCATCACTCCTTTGTGATCTCTAAAAATCTTGCTTTTATTGAGAATGCTTTGATTACTTGTTGGAAAATTTGGGAAGCAAGAAACCATTTAATTTTCAGGAACAAGGAGACTTATGCTATTATGATTGTCCATGCGGCAGCTGCTGCCACATATAATTATCGGGCTCACAACTCCATTCCTTCTGTGTCTCGTGCAAGAGATTATGGCCTAATCAGATGGGCCCCTCCTCAGGAAGGTTTAGTCAAGCTAAATTTTGATGGTTCGGTAGATGGCTCAAATATGGCAGCTGCCGGGTTTGTGATCAGAGATCACTCAGGCTTTCCGATTGTGGCAGGAAGTAGAAAGATTGGTTTCTCTTCTGTGCCGGTTGCTGAGTGTAGCACCCTCAAATACGGTCTCCTCCAGGCGTTGCATAGCAACTTATCCAAAATTTCTGTTGAAGGTGATTCAAAGCTGGTCATTGACTGCATCAAGAAGATTCATGCTCCCCCTTGGCGTTTGAGACCTTTGATTAGAGACATTCATATTATCTCTTCCTTCTTTGAGGACATCAGTTTCTCTCATGTTCCTCGAGAGGCGAACTTCGTGGCAGATGTGGTTACTTCCCTGGGTCACCAAGCGTTTGAACCAACAATCTGGAGAAACAAACTTCCTCTCTCGGCTAGTTCTGCTTTCAGTTTAGATAAGTTAGGGTGTGGTGTTTCTAGAGGTTTTCAATTGTAGTGTTTGTTTTCCTTCTCAAAAAAAAAAATCTAGATTACAAGGACTATGGTGCAGAATTTACAAGGACAAGTACTTGCATAATGCTTCGCTGTTGTCTCCTACATATAAAAAGCCTCAGAACTGCACTAGTACTTGGTCTAGTGTAGTCTTTGGTGCTAATTTGTTGAAGGTCTCCGCTAGAGAGTGGGAAGTGGAACTCAAATCAACTTTTGGAATGACAATTGGTCTACAACTAGGGCTTTTAGACATTTCGTTACGAACACTAACCTTATTAATGATATTGCTAGTTTGCTATTGTTAATGATTTTTTGCAGGATGGTCGTTGGAATATTGATTTGCCCAAAACTTGTTCACCATCTCAAATTATTGATATCATCACTTGTATTCCTATGTCTATGGAGTCCTCAAATGATAAGCTCATATGGGGTGGTATTACTAATGGTGTTTTTTCAGTCAAGTCAGCCTATTATCAATTATGCAGAGATCAAAATGATCATAACTTCATGTGGAATGAAATTTGGTCTCTTGCTATCCCTCCAAAATTAAAGATCTTTTTATGGATTTTAGTGCAGAGGAATCTGCTCACGAATGAACAAAGATTCAGAAGATATATTGCTCAGTCCCCTTCTTGTAGCTTGTGTTCTGGAAATATTGAGAATATTGTTTATCTCTTACATGATTGTCCTGATGCTCAACAGGTTTGATCAACTCTTCCCATTCCTAGTACAATGTAGATTACTTTAACTTTGGGATGGAGAGATTGGATTATGACCAATTTGATGCAAAAAAGGTGCTTTTTTAGTAATACTCAATGGAATGTGTTCTTCATATTAAAGAATCTTTGAACCATCTTTTCATGTCCCTTAAAATATTCATGATCGATGTTGTTCTAAGTTTGCAATAGAATGGAAAAATGCAAATTGCAAAAAACTAAATAGACAGAGATGATCTCATGGTGTAGACCTGGCTTAGGCTTCTTTAAGCTAGGGGTCATCATTTGGCCCAGGGGCCTAAAAACCCATGGGCGCCCGCCCGGCCCGGCCCGTAGCAAAGCCCATCTCGGCCTTGCCCATTGGGCACGAGGCAGGGCTAGGGCGGAGGGTTCAAAGCCGCGGCCCGATCCGTTATATGCCCATTAAAGTCCGCCCGGCCCGGCCTTATAAGCCAGCCCGAAAGCCCATTCAATTTTTGTATTAATATATTTTTATGTAGTTATATTGAACTAATTATTGCAATAGGCCATATGTTTTTTTAATTTTGTATTTTATTTTGTTCAATCATTAACATATCATCATTTTTTCCATAGCTTTTTGTATTTTTTTAACAAAATAATATGACATATAAATATAATGGGCTCGGCTCTGCCCACCCTAAAAAGCCCGTAAGGCCCTGGGCCCATGGGCGGCCTTGGGCCTTGATTTTTAAGAGAAGCCGGCCCTACCCGGCCCGGCCCAAGCCCATTAATTTTGCCCTGCCCATTGACGACCCCTACTTTACGCTAAATGTGGATAGATCCAGGTCTTCCGATGGTATGATTGGTTTAGGAGGAGTGATCATAGATGCTATTGGTGAATGGATAAGTGGATTTATGGTGAACATTGGTGCTGTTTCAGTCATTCAAGTCGAGACTTAGGGTCTTGTTAGTCAAATAGCCACCCTCCAGTATAAGGGGTACAAGTAATAGTATAGGGATTTAAGAAAGGTTGTCGAACTCACAAGGATTGGATTCATTCCACTAGCTAGGGTGTTAACCTAAGGAGAGCTAGAATATGCAAATGTATAATCACAACCTAAATTCACAAGGAAATCTAGGCTGATGATGAGTATGTGCATTGTGGTAGTAGTGAAATTGTTTGTTGGATAGAGTGGTGAACCAAATTAAAATAAATGCTCAAATGAAAGCTCAACTACTCTAAACTAAACTAGTAATATAATGGATGAAGTTGGGGGTTGAATTGTCTACCACTAACCTCGCTTGCAAGTATTGAAGTTAAAATACAAGTAATGCTATTCTAATTTCCCAATTACCCTATTTGCATCCGGATAAGACTACAAAGGCTTAAACTCCTTTAATATTATCAATTCCAACAAGATAAGTCTAGAATTAACTACCTAAGAACAATTATCGGTTAAGTCTCAATTCATTGTTTCTAGATGCATAAAGCTTTTAGTTTAGATAATCATGCAAGCAAACCAATCCTAGATGTAGGTGATTTTAACTCACAACCTTCACATGCACATAGAGGATGCTATCATGCTATCAATGCTCAAGGTTAACTACTCCATAAACATTTTTTCATGAGATGACAAACACAACACATTCAAAGTAGTTAAGTTTGAATGAATGCATTCACTTCTTGAATTAGCATATGAAGATGAAAATCACAAATAACATCAAATTTAAATTAAAATAACAATTCATATAAGTTTGGCTAGGGCTCTCAACCCTAGCCCCAACCAAGTAACTACTCACTCATAATCATACAAATTAGCATTAAATCTATAAAGAACATCAAGGTAAATTAAAGAGTTAAGGAAAGAATGAACTAGTTGATGCTTGAAAATCAATGAGTAGCTTCTCCTTCATTTTCCTCCTTCAATGCTCCTTGAATCCTCCTTGATTGTGGAATGGATGGATGATAAACTTCTTGTTGTGATGAATGAAATGGTGATGAAGATATAATGCTTCTTTGGCTAACTTTAAGTGGTAGTGATGGAGTAGTGGTGGTGAAAAATGGTAGTTGTGGCGGTGGCGATGGAGATTGAGGAGTATGAATATTATGAGTTTGGATTCTGGGAGGTGGATATGGAGGTTTTATGAAGGAGATGAAGAGAGAAAGAAGATATAATGGGGTGGAATGGGTTATGTCTCTTCCTTGTGAGAAGAGATGCTTATATAGAAAACAAAGAGAGGAGTAAAATGATGAATGTAAGCAAAAGGAAGTAGCTCAAGCATTGTAAGAAGCATGAAGGTGGAGTATGAGAGTGGTAATAGATCCTAAAAACAAGGGAAAGGGGTATGGAAGAGATGGAGTAAAAATAGGGAAGTAATGATGACCTATTAAAGAGAGTAAAGTAGTGAAATATGGCTTAGGGAGAAGAGAGGAGCAGCTAGCTCTCTTTATTACGCATGGGAAGCATGAAAATGAAGAGTGTTGGAGTGGTTTTGGGTCACCAAAGTCAATGTGACAACCGTGGGAGAGAAAGTGTGCAAAGGATGCCTATTATCCAAAAGATAATATGATGGATTAATCTTGCCATAGTTTTGTAGGATTCTTCTAAAAATTTCCTTGATAATCTTAGCATCATAAACCTTCCAAAAATGCACAGAAAAACAGTCCAAAATGGATTCTCGGTCGAGTTACCCTTATTCGACTAGGATTCGTTTTCTACTTCTGAAGCTTCCTTCAATTGAATCTCCACTGAGACTTCGGACTTGGCCTTTGACTTCTTCATACCAAATGTTCCTTGATAAGTATAGAGTAGCCTGCTAAAATTTCAGAGCTTAGTTCACCGTAGTTTTGTGATGACCTGGATTTTCGTTATGTAATTTTGGTAATTAATAATGGACCAGTTGTACGAATAATTGTTAGTATGCTTTATTCGTAGGTTGTTTGTGAAGTGGAATGGTTTTCGTACGTATAATTATTCAAATTTCACAGTTTAGGGGGTTGTGTGATGTTTTACTTTTTATACGTTGAGATTCTCGGAAAACTTCCTTCACAAAAGTTGTAGAGAACGTCGATACGAGTTCTTGGACATACGGAACACGTAAATCGGAGTTCGTATGAGGAAGTTATGGCTATTGGAAGAAGTTTCCATTTTAGTATAAATAGGGAAAAACTGAAATTTTATTTCATTTTTCCCTTTCCTTTTCCGGAAACCCTCTCATCTCTCTCTCTTCTCTCTCGGTCGATACCTTCAGTATCGAAGATTTCAGATTGACCCGACCCGGACCAGGCCGACCTGACCCGGCTTTTCCGGCGATCTCCGGCGACCTCTAGCAGTGAAACCTGCACAGAACGACTCGTCTCCTCCTTCTGGTCGTCTCTGTGGCATCCTCTTGTGGCGGTAACCACCGTGCAGGGTGCAGCAAGGTGGTGCAGCTTGGTGTTTTCAGACCCGACTGGAAAATACAGTTCCGGTGACGTCAAGGCTTCAGGCTTCCATCTTTGGGTTCGTGGGAGGCTCCTTGATCGATCTATGGTGTTTGTTTCGATCGATTCACGTAAAACTTGGTTCAACTCAGTCCGGATTACTGTTCACGGTTTGTGAGGTAGTTTTCAACCATTTATGCTTGTTTTCTGACTTCGAGCTAGTTATGAAAGTTCACAAGCATGCTTAGATGAAGAACTTTGATGTTGGGAGTTTTGTGAAATATTGAGTTTTGGCCAGCGGCGGTGCGCCACAGCCTGTGGCAGCGTTCCGGCGGTGTTCCGGCCACTTAAGGAACTGTTTTTGGTATTACATATGTTCTACTCGTTGATACGAGCGTTTCAATATATAATATGCAAATTTTGGAGTTCGAATGGATTTGTTATGATTATTGCAGTTTCATACCGATCGATTTATTTGATCAGTGAGGATTCGAGCGTCCGATCGACTTGTGGTTTGGTCACATCGATCGTGGACGTATTCCGGAGACTTTGGGAGGTCTCGGATGTGGTTTTGCCTCGATTGGCGCCACTTTGAGGATTTTAGTTCAAAACAGGGGTTTCAGACTTAAATCAAATGTGAATCATTTCTAAGTGGAAACCGTATGTGATTAGGTACTTGACGAAGTATTTGGACGGTTATTCTATGGTTTGACTACTTATTCTGCATTGAAGACGCAGCAGGAGTTTCGAGGTGAGTAATCTCACAAGGTTCTTTATGAACAGAATTACCATTATCGTTTTGGAGTTAATTAATTAACTGCAAACTATAGTTGGGATTAGTAGGCATTCCTGAGAATGACTACGTATATATATATATATATATATATATTTACGTGAAATATATATATCCTTGTGGATGATTGTGATGAATAATAATATGCATGATGATGTTCATATTATTGTTGAATGTTACTTTTCAGGAAACAATATTGTGGAAAAAGATGTTTTCTATTGTTTGAAAAGTATTGAGCTTGATGCTACATTTTTGAGTCAAGCGTGACTCATTTTAGATGTATTGGTTTTTGTATCAAGGGTCACAGATGGTGAGCAGGGATTAGGAAAGCCGAAACTAGATGTTTGTAACATTTTTAGGTCGGATGCGACTTACTTAACGTTGACCTTAAGACCAGATAGGGTCTAAGAGGATCTTATGTCACAGATGGTGATGGATCATAGATAGTGACAGGTTGCAGACGGTGACCTTGATGTTTGATTTCATGACCAGATGGGGTCTGAAGATCATGTGTCACAAATGGTGACAAGGCACATATGGTGACCTTAATGTTAATTTTGAGACTAGACGGGGTCTGAAACCACATGTCACAGATGGTGACAGGTCGCAGATGGTGACCAACACAAGAAATAGGTAATCACGTCCGTAGCCGGATGACTGGTTATGATTTCAATAGAGCTATAGTCTGTCTGCCATGATAGCTTATGGGAGTAACGGTCGAGGTTGCTAGAGACTCATAGGTATGTAGTTTAAAGGAGAGTTCCGATGGTGTTCTTCTTTAATTGTCTAGATGAGACTTGAATTGCTACTTGATGAGAGTCCACCCCGTCTTCCACGTCAGCAACCTCAAGCCTCACCAGCCAGACCATGAAGATCAAGCACGCAACAGGCCTGTTCGAGAGCACGTCGACATCAGACCACCCAAGCTGAAAGAAGTGGAGGAGATCCTAGCAGAGAGAGTGACCAGAGTGTCGAGGCGCCCATGCCAGCAGTTCCTGGTCAAGTGGAAGGGACTTGGAGATGAAGAAACCAGTTGGGAGAATGTTGAAGACCTGACGAAGAAGTTCCAGTAGAGGATTGAAGACTTCAAGGCCAAAGCCGTCGTCGAGAGCGCCGACAGCTTAAGTGGGGGAGGATGTTAGGGGCCGCACTTGTAATGCTACAAGCAACCTTGTCCAAGGTCTTTAGTCAAGCCTTTGGTTGGTTTGCTTGTGTGCTAGGGATGTTTTGGTAATTTACAAAGTATGTAATTTATTTTATTTTAGCATTAGTCTCCTCGGCCTTTTTCATGTTTCCTCCTGTCATGTTCATGTAAGGCCGATATGCTCTTTGGGGAGGAGTTCCTAGTCGGCATAGTTTGGACTAGTGAACTAGTATAGGTAAGCACATGTACTTTTGCCTCCCTTGCCATCTTACCATCAATAAAAGACGAATTATTCAATCATCTGTGTCTCGTGAGATTGCCCTTTGATATTTCCTTTCGATCATTCATTGTTCTTTGTGGTTTCCCAACATTTATATAATTGTGTTCTTGCTTGTTGCTAGCACTATTTTAATATCGTGTGGCTTTCATTGTTCCTTGCAAGGTACTCACTTGGCTGACTTGCTTGCTAGCAAGTGCCGCACGGTCCGCTTTGCGCATTACAAAGTTCGGCTCGTGACACTATGGTTGGAAGGCATATGGTGAGACATGAAACATGCACATGTGTGGGAGTTTAGATTGTCAGATAATGAGGGTATACATGACGGTATAATCCACCATAATGCAACCACTCTAGCCAAATTCCTCTACCAAAGATATTCTTACAAATTATACATATACATACTTTACTTATACACCGTTTTGAGTGCATGGGTGATAAAGGTTCAATGGGGCTTCTTAGCTGCAGGACGGAGCTTGAAGAGTTGTCGTATCTTGGGGGAAGTTCGTCATTCAACCTTGTGCAGTAGGGTACGAATCTCCTCTTAGGACAGTGCGCTTGTACGGCTCGACTCGATAAGTTTTCCTATATAAAATCTATATATTATATTATTTTCTTACTTTATTTTATTTTTTCATCTATATCATTATTCTTATTTCCCAAGATATTATCATATTATTCTGTGTTTTTATTTTACAGGAATTCCGTCCCATATTTTTTACAACAATCTAAGAGAAGATTCAAGCAAAATTTCTGACAAAGACGGACAATATGATGTTCAAGGAGTCATAATCAATATCGCACATTTGGCTTCTCCTTTATTTCTCAACTTATGAATACCTTAATAATTTTCTTTCAATTATTAGTTTATATTGGCCTTGAATATGCTAATTGCATTTTGCTTTGCATGTATACTAATTAATAGTTGAATATCAACTAATTCTTGATAGGAAAAATCTCTCAAATGCCAAAGTTGATGGCGAAATTAGTGAGGCAATATACATACACTAGCCTCTACCATGACGAAGGAATCCTAAACCACTTCTACGGCATAACTAATTTTTGTTCCGTAAGAAATACATGTTTTTTTGCATATTATCATTTTGTAGTTACAATTATATCATTCGGCATATAAATTTATATTTAATGCATATGAGTTCTTTCCCATACATAAAGTCATATTTGCAAATTAAATTTGCTTTCAATGACAATTAATCTGCCATGAGATCAGGTTGGCTATACTTATGATTTGTTGACTGTTATATGAAATTGATATTGCCTATAATATATAAAACGTTGTTACTTGAGGTACGTACTTGATTACTGATTTTATGAGTTATTCCATTGTATTTACATACATATTAGTAATTGTTTTGCGTACAGCGTACCATTGAAAATATCAATTATATTATGAATGCGATAAAGTCTATTGTAGCGCTTTATACGTTATCAGGTCAGTTACAAATGACATTTGCCTTTTGTTTTGAGGAGAAGCATATATTTCATTCGAGTTGCATATCATAATTAATGATTACTTATCTTTCTTTCATATATAAAATAATGCTGTTTCAAATTGTGGTGATACTATTAATTTTGTCTCATTATTAAAATTTAGTTGAGTTATTAGCTGTAACATTGATTGAGCTTCTGAGTGATTGCAGAGAAAGAAAATAGTGATGGTATGTTTTCTTCTACTCTAAAAATTAATTTATATATACATTATGAAATTACATATGCTACTCTATGTTAGCTTGTGTGTACAAAAATGCAACAGGTCATAAACGAAAATGCATGCTCAAAAAATGCTTGTAAGTTCAATTGTGATTGAGAAGGTTTTCATTTTGCTTCAATAAATCATTGAGGAGTTATTTTTTATTTCAATAGAGGGGGTTACTATTTGAAATTTTAACTATTTCATTAGTATTCTTTAATGTTTATTATTACGGATTTTTACATAACTAATTTTGTTATGACTTATGAGTATAATTCTCTCATGAAGAGCATCTATCGTTGAGATGTAGGGGTAAGTTCTAGCTACAACTCCTATTAATATTTATAAACATGTCTTTAAGAACATTTAATATAAGGAAATGTGGGGGTTATGGTTTATATTTTTGTTCACCATTTAATATTTACTTCAATGGTGTTTTAAAATTCCCTATGGTAATGTGGGGGTAACACTCGCGATTTATCTTACGTGATCATTAAGTAGTTTGTGTAGAATTATAAATTATCTTATTTTCATATGGAGGGAAAACACTCCTAAGAGAATTGTGGCTGATGGTTTATTTGAGGCTTGCAGATAAATTAAAATGCAGGTTTTGCGAGCTAAAGTGACAAGCAAGATATAGCCAAAAAGGCAAAATAAATTAAATAAAATATGACATAAGTCATATATATGCCTCCCGGATGAGGCTCTTATAGTCTCGAGGAGGAGACTATATATAAATTAATCGCTGAAGGAGGATGTGCTTAAGCCCATAAGGGAGTCACCTAGGGAGGTAACCCAACTTCTGAGATTAGAGATCCCATGAAGGAAGTTCAATGTGGTAGAAACAATCCATACTGCGTGACTCAGATATAGCACACATAAACTTTAAGGATATATCCAAAAGAGATATTATCCTATACATCCCTAAGGCATTAAGTGCTATATTAAATGTGACGTAAGGAAGGGAAAGCAATGATACCCTGAATGAGTTTCGAGTCGGGAAAAACTCCCGCGGGGTCCGGGCACATGTACCTTTGGAGAACTCACCTAAGTGAGAGTTGTTCATGAGGACGTGATAATGAGAATTGGCCTGTTCTCTAATACTCTCATGAGAATCAAGATACGCGCACGGCCATAAATGCGCCAACACGCGAACCTGTCTAATTACCTGTACTGTGTGTGTGATATGTTGAAGTTTGGTCAAAGGTATCAAAGTTCAAGACTGTGTCACTTTGGTTCCTCAAATAGAGACTATCACACTAAGCTAGGTTCAAGCCCGAAAGGTTCCTATGCCGATTGCATAGTAAAAGCACTCACTTATTTTGTTTTAAATGATTTTATTTTAATTTTAAATCAGTGGGGGATTGTTGGAAATTTTATGATTTAAAATTAAAATATTTTATTTATTTATTTATTTATTTTGGGGGTTATTTTCATTGTGTGTTTATTTCTCTATTTATGATTTAAAGGTTTTATGTTTTAAATATATGATTATTATTTGACCGTTATAAGGTTAGTGAGGCTATTGATGGTATGGTAAGTGTGCCCTATATAAGGGTACGTGGCTATGGTTGGAAGGCATATGGTGAGACATGAAACATGCACATGTGTGGGAGTTTAGATTGTCAGATAATGAGGGTATACATGACGGTATAATCCACCATAATGCAACCACTCTAGCCAAATACCTCTACCAAAGATATTCTTACAAACTATACATATACTTTACTTATACACCGTTTTGAGTGCACGGGTGATAAAGGTTCAATGAGGCTTCTTAGTTGCACGACGGAGCTTGAAGAGTTATTGTATCTTGGGGGAAGTTCGTCATTCAACCTTGTGCAATAGGGGACGACTCTTCTCTTAGGACAGTGCGCTTGCACGCCTCGACTCGATAAGTTTTCCTATATAAAATCTATATATTATATTATTTTCTTACTTTATTTTATTTTCTCATCTATATCATTATTCTTATTTCCCAAGATATTATCATATTATTCTGTGTTTTTATTTTATAGGAATTCCGTCCCATATTTTTTACAACAGTCCCTTTATAAATGTGGTCGAAGAACTGCTTTCTAGAGTTCCAAGTTTTTGCTGTGTGGGTATTGGCACCGACAGTTCTAACGACGAATAGGGTGGTCTTTATTTGGTTTTAGCTGGTTAGCCTAGGGTTTTCTTAGGCCAAACCTTTAGAGTTGTGGGATTTTTTTTTTAGGGGAAAGACGTCAAACTTTTATAAATGGAATCAATGCTTACAATGGTTAGCAACATAGTTGCTGATGCTAGAGGGAATCTGACCACTCCAAGCTAAATCTAGACTAGAATTAAGAGCCAACTTAGCTAACATATGCGCAGCTGAATTAGACTCCCTAAAGACATGAGTAAAGTAAGAACTCGGTAAAGAAGCTTGGAAAAAAGAAATATCTTCCACAATCCTCCCATACCCAGAACTCCAGAAGCATCCTCCTCCTCAGACATGATATCCTTAACCAATTTTTGGCAATCAGTTTCGAAAATAATTGGAGCCAATCTATTACTCACAGCAAACTGACAAGCCAATCTAGCAGCAAACGCTTCCACCATAGAGGGGGTTGTGGCATTAGACACTTTCTTGCAGCATCCTCCAAAAATTAAACCTGAAGAGTCACGAATTATCACTCCAAGGCCCCCACAATTAGTATACTGATCAAAAACATCATCTATGTTAGCCTTCACCCTCTATGTTAGCCTTCACCCACCCAATTGGAGGAGGTGACCACTGCTTAGCCTCTCGAGCTGCCTTACGGTGCTGCCCTTTACCAACAGAATTAAACAAAACATGTTGGGAGCAGAAACCGTATCTCAACTGAATAGGAATAGATATCTTCCCTTGCCAAACTCTTTTATTTCTTTCTTTCCATATCGACCAGAGTCCCCATAGCAATAGGGAAAATAAATCCCTAGAAAGCATACCATTACAAACTAGCAGCTAATCCAAACAAGAAGCAACATTTTGATTGGAAAAAATACCTTCGAGGCTCGGGCATAGACCTAGAGTCTCTTTGACAAAAGAGCAATCTCTACTAACATGCTCAATAGTCTCCTCTTCCGCATTACAAAAGAGACATCCCTCATCAATAAAAACTTATTTCTTTCGTAACTGTGATACTGTAGGAAGAATAGAAGAGCAAACTCTCCAAATATGAACCTTTACCTTACCTGGAACATTAGCTGCCCAAATACTTTTCCAAATACTAGATACCTCCGAACCACCTGATGCAGAAGCAGGAGAATGTAGCCATTCAATAGCCTAGACATAAGCAGATCTAGTAGTAAAGACTCTTTTAGCATCAAAGTGCCAAACAAGTCTATCTGGAACAGATCTTGAGCTCAAAGGAATAGCCAAAATTAACTCCACATCCACAGGGTTAAACAAATGATTAACAGTGGCAATTTCCCAATGAGAATCAGTAATTAGCTCACTAACCCGAGACAAGGAGGATGATTACCGAAACAAAGGCCTGAAAAGTGTAGGTCTAGGTATCCATGGATATGCCCAAATCCAAATAGAGGAGCCATCACCCACCTGCCATCTGACACCCCTCAATAGAACTGCCTTAGCTTCCACAATTCCACGCCAACAAGAAGAAGATGAACTTGCTGCTGTAGCTGACCAAAAATCACTAGTAGGAAAATATCTAGCTTTATAAAGTCTAGCTAGTAAGGAATTTGGATACCTCAAGAGGCGCCAACCTTGTTTTGCTAGTAAAGCTAAATTATGTGCATAAAGATCACGAAAACTAGGGCTGTCAAATGTCAATTCCGACACGACCCAATGACACGACTCGAAACCCGCATGAAATAAAGCGGGTTGAACCCGCACGATTAAAAAGCGGGTCGGCTGCGGGTCAACCGGTCATGACCCAATTAATAAACCGGTCGGCCGCGGGTTAACCCGCCAACACGAAGTGAACCCGTATAACCCGATTATGCTATACTTCTTCTTGAAATTTTGAACGTTGGGAGTATTTGATCTTAGGATTGGACAATTTGAAATATTTTGCTTCATTATTATTAGATTTAATTATTTATGAATTATATATAATTATTTATTTTATTCGTCTTATGGAGTTTTTAGTGAATTTAATCAATTTATGCATTTTTTTAGTTAAATGAGTCGCAGTGTTAACCCTTAAATGAGTCATTTTGTCCAACATGACACGACCTATTTATTAAATGGGTTAAGCAGGTTGGAAACGGATAACTCATTTAATAAATAGGTTGGGTTTGAGTTTGTCTCTTGACACAACATATACCTTGACCCGACACAAACCTATTGACAGCCCTAACGAAAACTCATACCTCCTTTGCTCCTTTAACTTACACAATTTGGAGAATGTAGCTTTAGAACTCTGGGATATTCTCCGAAATTAAGTTAAACAAGATCGTTTTATTACTATATTTATTAGTTTTATTTATGTAAATATATTTCTACTTCTGATGATTGTGAGTTATCCTAATTTGTGCCTGTTTATTGAGATAACCATGCTGTCTATTCCACCAAAAAACCGAAGTTGTGAGTTTGTGACATATCTCTGCGGATTCCCATTTCGAGAACCCCATTACTTTCCAGGCGGTTGGTCCTCCTGTCTCTCCCTCTAGCTAACTTTCTGCTTCCAAGTAACAGCAGCGCTGTTGATGCAATCGAGTCCACTTCTGCTGTCGTCACAACCTTCAACCCAATCAGTGATGCGGAGAGAGACGCAAGTGCTGCCATTTCATTCTCTGAAGCCTTGGACTTGTTGGAGAGAGGGAGGGACTTTCAGGCCCGCGGTGACTTTGACCAAGCTCTTCGCAGCTTTACTCAGGTTCCCACTTTCTCTCTGTTGCATCAGTTTCAGTTTCAAGTTATATTTGTTCTTGTTTGTTGAGGAATTATCATGTTTATGTTAACTTCAATCTTGTTTAACTAACTTTGTAATTGATGGTTGTTTTGATATTTAACCTCTTTCAGAATCTAACATTTATGTACTTATAGACACTATGTAAACACTAAACCAAGTAGAATACTGGTAGATGGCAGCCTAAAACTACACCTTGAAAATGACAAGGCCAGTGGGGGATGGGGTTTATGTATTATGTTTGTATGATAGGTGGTTAGTTGAGGGGTTGAAGGTGGGGAGAGAGGGGGTAGAAGTTTCTTACCTTCAATTTCCAGATGATATGGTTTCTTCGTTTCTGGAGATGAAACAAAATGGCAGAATTTTCTAGAAATTCCGGATTGCTTCAGTGCAGTGTCTCGGCTAAAAAATTAAAAATAAAAATGAATTAATACAAAGGTTAGAAAATTGGAAAGTTTCGCCAACTCCCTAGGTTATGAGGTTGGCCTTTGAATCACTTAGGTCTAAGAGGTAATCGTAGAGCTGCAGACCTTTGGAATCCAGTGGTGGAAAAGGTTGAAAAGCACTAGGATAGTTGGAAGAAAGCTTTTCTTTCGACAGGGGATTGTTTGACATTAATTCAAGGCAGTTTTGGAGAGTTTTACCAGTGCAATACATGTCCTTGTATTAAATCGCAGAAGTGGTTGCAAGAAGGATTGATGACCTCATGATGGAGCAGAGGAGGCAGGGGAGGGCATTTAATAAGATCGGAGCTAGTGTCTCAGCCCAAAGAATGAGGAGGTCCAGAAGTTGCTAATGTGGCTGCTAGGAATATTGCCATGTTAGCCAAATGGTTTCCCACTTTAATCAAATTCAATATGGCATAAATGGATAAAAAGAAAATTTGTGTTTCAACAAAAGGGGTGGGGTGCGAATATGGCTATGACAGAGTCAAGTAAATTCCCATGAAAGGATATTTCAAATGTTATAGGTGATTCTTAGAGTGCTGCACGGTGATAGTTGGGAATGGAAGGAGGGTGAGGTTCTGGGAGGACAAATGAGCAGGGGAGATGGTCCTAAAAGATCAATTTCCAAGATTGTACTGCTTGTTTAGATACCATGATTCCAAGGTTACTGATATGATTGAAGGGTTGGGCTTGCAATGAGTTGGGGGTTTACGAGGAATTTGTTTGACTGAGATAGAGCAATTAATTTCATTGTTAGGACACTGGAGAATGTTATCAGATATAATGGTGAGTAAGTTGGAATCTATTGCGGTCTTTTCTTGCAAATCGTATTTCAGGTTTCCATGTGAGATACTTCTATCCCAACTTCTAAGCCACACAGCTTTGATTTGGAAAGCCGAAGTTTCACCCAAGATCTAAGTTTTGGCATGGATTGCAGCCCATGCTAAAATACTTGTGACTTGCCCCAAATAAAGATACCAGGTGCTTGTTTATCTCCAAATTGGTGCACTATGTGCTGAAAGATGGGTGAAAGTTCTGATCAGATTCACTGTGAAGTAGATCAGAAACTTTGGTCTAGTCTATTTGGTGAAGCTGAAATGGTACGGAATCCTCCAGTGCGGGATGTTAATCTCTGTTAAGCACAGCAAAAGGGGTTTCAGAGAATGGAAAAGGGAAAAAGTTTGTGAAATTGCTGAGCTTGGCAGGTATATTGATCATATATGGCTATAATTATTAAGGTTAGGTTAAGCTAGTTGGTTTTGGAATTTCAAATGTCACGTTTACCTTTTCTATTCCTATATAAGTAATACTGCACCTTAAAATGAACTTGATATTCTGTATCTATTCTCTCTATCTCTATCCCTCCTCTCTGTGTTTCTCGTTGTTGTGAATTTTTCTTTTTGGTTGCAATTGGTACTATGTGAAAACTGACTCCTGTTATGTTAACTTTAATCTTGTTTAACTAACTTTGTAATTGATGGTTGTTTTGATATTTAACCTTTTTGAGAATCTACCATTTATGTACTTGTAGACACTGTAAACTAATTGTAATCCAAGTAGAATACTATCCCTTGATGAAGTTATTTGGTGGCAGCCTAAATCTACTTCTCTGCCTGATGTAACTTTCTTCCTTTGTCTTTTGCAGTTCAACATCGCCATCCCCACCACTGGTTGCCAGAAGAAGCTTGAGATCGATGACGACCACAAACTGTAATGTCTTTAACGATTTGGTTTTTGTATGAAATGTCTTTCTTGTTCATATAATTTATTTTCACTATTAATTTTAGTTTTATGTGCCACTGTGTTTGTAGTTTCAAGAGGCTTTTGGGTTTGGCTAAGTGATAGTTTGATATTAGCTTTGTGTATCAATAGTTTCATATAATATACTTGGATTTCTATTGTTTTGATTAAAAGTGGGTTTTATGGCTTTTGGGTAAATGTTAGTGTATTTATTTCTGGGTGGTGTTTCACTTTGGTCCTTGTTGATTTTTCAGAAATGAAAATGCGGTGGAAATGCAAATGGGTTTCTTATGTGCTCTGGTTCGGATCTGCGAGTTCAACAAATATCCTGGACCTTGTTTTTAATAAAGCAATGATTTTTCTGATTGTGTCCTGTTTTCTCTCACTCTACAATGAGTTCACTTTTTAGAGAGTTATTGAAGGAATAATGGAAATCAGCTGAATGAAATCATAAATGAAATTTGAGGCAATATTGTGAAATTTGAGTCTCATTTGTTATGATGAAACACTATTTCAGTGGCCAGGCATAGCATAAATTTGACTGCTTTTGCTTCAACTGAGTTATCTCAGACTTGAATGTAAATTCTTCATTGTTAATGGTTTAGAAGCATTTCATTATCAAACATGCCCACAGCTTTTGTTATCTAAGATCTAACACCATACTGTTCTGATTTCTGATTGTTGTCAGAGCCCAGTTGGGGATATAATAGACTGTTCACATCTCTCAGCAACCTGTTTTTTAATAAGCCTTTCCTCAAAGACCACAAATATCAGGTTCATTTTGCTAAACCATGAACCTTTAATCCTTTATTGTTGACAATATTTTCTCTTTTTGTTTTATGCTTTCTTTCCAAGTGTTTTGGATCTGTTTAGTTTACTAGATGAGGCCTAACTATCACCCAGAACGCTCATTTCAAGAAAACAAAGTAGCTGAAAAGCTCAGTGTCTGGGAGCCCAAGATTCAACAGCCTAATGAGTGTCAGCTTTGGATATCAGGAGGGTCTTCTGGTGGAGACCTGAACGACATTGAAGCTGGTCGGCAGGTATTATTTTTTATTCACCTTAATCCTCAAGGCCAGAAATGATTGAATCCTTATTTTTTCTCTTTGAAAGTTGAATTAAGATACTTGTTGGTGCATAACAACAGATCATCCCAGACCTCTATGGTGACAGCAACACAAGATTGTTTACCTGTTGGGCTGTAAGCTCTTGTAAAAATACTTGCTCGTACTTTTTTTTTTTTTTTGGTGCGCGCGCGTTTTGAGCTCTCTTCCTTTGTCTCATCGCCTTTCCCTACTTTTCATGGCTGTGTTTACAGAGTGATGCATATCAAACCACTAGTTGCTACAACCTCCTGTTCTCACTTCTCAGGCTTTATCCAAATCAATAGTGAGATAGCAATGGGCACGAGCATCTCTCCTGTGTCGAACTACCAGACTTCCCAATACGATATCAGTACGTATACTTGTCTGGAAGGTAATTTAAAATTTAAAATCGCATTACCTGCTACTTCCAGTTAGGTTTTTATTTGTAGGACTACAACTTGGTGAGGCACAAGAAGTTGTTATGGGTTATTTGGTATTATGAACTAATCCTTGCTTTTAGGACAACAACTTGGTGAGGCACAAGGAAGTTAGGGGTTCAGTTCAGTTCATAGGGCTGTGACAATGAGTTACAATCTTGTAGAGTGGATGAGAGAAATGAATGTAAAGTAGTGTAGGAAATGGATTAAAGTAGTTGTGAAGGTTTGTTTTTGCTTCCTATGGATTTTTCTTTGCTTGTAAGCAAGTTTTATCATGTAATTATATAAATGAAGTTTTACTTCAAAAAAACATCGTGGTCATTTAAATATATGAAAGATCGTAATTATATAATACAGATCGATTCTTATGCAACAGTTTTGGCCAGATCGATTCTCCGCCAACAGTTTGTCCCAATGAAGGAAACGGGTTGGAGTTGATGGATCCATTTTTGAAAGAGTTTTTCTATTTGAATCTCTAAATTTACTCACTTGACCTCTATGCTTTTTACATCTCCTATCAAATTTTCAAATACTTAATTTGCTCATTAAACCTCATTAAAGTTCCTCAAATAACCTCACTCATATAATTAATTTACAAACAAACTAAGTTCTTTATAATAAAAAACTTAGTCATTTCAATGATTTAATTACTCTATAAATCTTAATTACATCTCCATTCCTTAATTTGACAACATAAATCTCTTATCCAATAAAAAAAAATAAAACACAAGGTATTGAGTTTTAAAAATTAATAAAAATAAAATAACTTGAACTATTATGTGATTTTTTTATTTACTTTTTCTTTTTTAGCTGTTAAAAAAAATAAAGATTAATCATTTTTTCTTAATGTTTCTCTATTTTTTGTACCTCATGATTAATTAATAAGCATATCATACATTTTTATCTTAATCATAGTTTTATTTCTTAATATATATATATATATATATATATATATATGAATGCTTTAATAAGTATGTAGTGAAATTAGAAAATGAAAATAGATAGAGAAAATAATAAAAGATGCAATATAATATTATTGAATTGGAAAGTCTAGAGAAAATAAATATAACCATTTTTTTGATATAATTATTGTCCCTAATAGTCATTTTATAGTAGGTTATATATGTCATTTAATAATTCATAATAGAGTGAGGTCAAGTGAGCAGGTTTGTTTTTGCTTCCTATGGATTTTTCTTTGCTTGTAAGCAAGTTTTACATGATGTATAATAATTATATAAATGACTTCAAAAAAACATCGTGGTCATTTAAATATATGAAAGATCGTAATTATATAATACAGATCGATTCTTATACAGCAGTTTTGGCCAGATCGATTCTCCGCCAACAGTTTGTCCCGATGAAGGAAACGGGTTGGAGTTGATGGATCCATTTTTGAAACATTCTTGCAATAATCGGACGGATTGTTTAACGGTGAGGGACACGTAAATCGAAAAAAAGGCATGCAGAGAGATTTTTACATGATTCCTTTCTCTAGATAACCTAGAGAGTTTCGTGGTCAGTTCGTCTGTTCTCCTTTTCCTCTACGTAATTGGATTAGTAATGACAAGTGAAAGCAATGACTGGACTTTTCGTGGCCGGCTGGCCGTTGACTTGACAAGCTGGCTGGGATAATTAATTTCTTGGAACTAGACCTTAAAATGAAACACTCCACTTTTGATTATTTTCCACATTTGACAAGTCAAGCACGTCTGCAGCCTGCGTTATTGATGATATATGCTATTGTTCTACATGATATCTATATACATATAGTCGGAGGGATTGAAGTTCAATTAACATCAACTTATCAACATGCCTTGTTTTAACTTGCCATATACGCCAATATTGATCCTCTATTTTCTTTACGCGCTGAGCTTGCTCTGCTTGAGCAGTACTGTAGTGTATGATAACGAGCATATCTGCCCAAACACCACCACTTTCACCGCAAACTCCTCCTTCCAATCCCATCGCGATCAACTGCTGTCGACCCTTGTCTCCAACGCCACCCGTGACAATGGCTTTTACAATGCCACTGCTGGCGACCAAATCGCAAACGAGACCGTCTTCGGACTCTTCCTCTGCCGCGGTGACCTGTCCAAAGATGCTTGCAGTGACTGCGTAGTAGCTGTAGCCTCGGATGTTGTGAAACGCTGCCCAATCGAGAAACAGGCAATTATATGGTATGACCACTGCATGATACGCTACTCTAACTATTCATTCTTTTCTATTCATGAGGAGTTCGGTTGGGTGTTATCATGGAAGGGGGAGAATGTTACGCAGGATGAGGATGCATATTTACTGTCCTCATTTGACAACGCAGTGGAAGTTACTATGAATGGGTTAGTACAAAAGGTTACCAGCGCCATTAAAAAGTTTGCGACCAACGAATTGAACATCACAGAGTTAAATGGAAAGCCGATCTACAGCCTTGGACAGTGCACGCAGGATCTGTCCACTGCAGATTGCAATATCTGTCTTAGTAGAGCCAAAACAGAGCTTCGGGCTATAGATCGTGGAAGCACAGGGGGGCGTTTTCTATCACCAAGTTGTAATATTAGGTTCGATTTGAAACCCTTTTACACATTACAGGCGCCAGTATCCCCTCCACCGGCCCCTGTAGCACTGCCAACACTTGGAGGTAAAAATATACTTAATACACTACCGTTCTCCATTTGATCAATCCCACCTTTGGATTTAGCTAGGAAGATGAAAAAGAAATATCTCTTTAAGTGAGCAAATGGGCCGCCAACAGTAAATTACTCTTTCTAATTAATCATCAATTTTATGATATTTAGAGTGGTCGGTTTCTACATCAATGAATGATTAATAAATTTGATATTTACTTTATATATAAGTTTTTAGTATTCAATAAATAAGTTTGTTTGCATATGCCAAACAGGAAAAAGCAAACTTTCATCCAAAGTCGTTGTGAGTATTCTTGCTCCTGTTGCTCCTTGTGTGCTAGTTGTGGTTCTGGCCGGATGCTATTTTGGCAAGAGACTCAGAAGAACAAAACGACAAAAGAACAAAGGTACTTGCAAGAACAAAAAATAATTAAACAAGGAAATTAAAGCTTATTTCGCATGAAATATAACGTCCAACCGAAGCATTCTTTCCCCTACACTACTTTCTTTTAGCTAATCATCTGAAAAACTCATTCTTTTCTTAGCTGGAAATGACATAACGTCCACGGTTGAGTCCTTGCAATTTGACTTGGGAACAATCCTAGCAGCCACAAAGAAGTTTTCTGCTGATAACAAGTTAGGTGAAGGTGGATTTGGTGAAGTTTTCAAGGTACGAAAATTTTGAGTTTAAATCCTTTCTTCTTTCTTAGAAATCTAAGGATATATAATTAATTCTTGTTTGCGGCTTACTAGCTAGTAAAATTTCAAATTACATTACAATTGTAGACCAGAAAATTACAGAATTTTCAAGGCAGGAAAAAAGCATGAAAATATTTAGTTCAAGATGTATGTAGAATTAATATTTTTAAGCTTAAGATGGGCATGGAAAAGGAAATGATTGGATAAACTGAGCACTATATATATATATATACTTTTCAGGGAACCCTTGATAATGGACAAGAAATAGCAGTGAAGAGACTGTCAAAAAGTTCCGGACAAGGTGTACGAGAATTTAAGAATGAGGTTGTATTGGTTGCCAAGCTTCAACATCGAAATCTTGTCAGGCTTCTGGGATTTTGTTTGGAAGGAGAAGAGACCATACTTGTCTATGAATATGTACCCAACAAAAGTCTTGATCATTTTCTTTTTGGTACGTGGATTTGATTAAACAAAAATTCAATTTTGAAGAGTACTATATACATATTTTGTAGTTTCTAACTTAAACATATGTATGCCCACGTACATATGTATGTTCGGTGAATGCGAGAGTAGAATCTGATAAACGAGAGCAGCTAGAGTGGTCGAGACGTAATGCAATTATAGGAGGGATCGCTGGCGGACTTGTATATCTTCATCAAAATTCAAGGCTTAGAGTCATACATCGTGATTTGAAAGCTAGCAATATTTTGCTAGATATGAATATGAACCCTAAAATTTCAGATTTTGGGATGGCAAAAATGTTCGGAGTCGATGATCAAACTCATGGAAGAACCAAAAGAATTGTCGGTACTTAGTAAGTCGACTCTTAACTTCCATACATACCATTTAATTATTAGTGTTATAAATTTGATGCATCTTTGTCTTTATTGTCTCTAGTTATATCCCTAACCTTTGAAATTCATATGTGGTTGCAACTATTTCGTCCATGTAATTAGTGGCTACATGGCTCCTGAATATGCCATGGAGGGATTGTATTCTGTGAAGTCTGACGTCTTTAGCTTCGGAATACTCTTGCTTGAGATTCTAACAGGAAGGAAAAACTTTTTAGGTTTTCATCGTACAAATTTTCCATCGACGCTCCTCAGTTATGTAAGTTTCTACTAGACGGTTTACTTTAATTAGTTAGATTATACAAAATAGCTACATTGGTGTATCGTATTAAGAGTTGATGGATACATGCAGACTTGGGAATTATGGAATGAAGGGAAAGTGTTGGAGTTGATGGATCCATTGCTGAAAGATTCTTGCAGTTCAAATGAATTCTTGAGATACATTCACATCGGGTTACTGTGTGTTCAAGAAGATGCAAATAGAAGGCCAACCATTTCATCAGTTGTATTAATGTTAAAGAGTGAAACCATCAGTCTTTCTAAACCTGAACGACCTGCCTTCTTATTTACAGGAAGATCTCCCAATGATCATAATGATCACATTGATGCTTATTCTAGTTGTTCAGCCAATGGTTTGACGATATCTGTTGATGTGCCACGTTGAGAAATATTTTATTTTTATTTATTATTATTATTATTATTATTATTATTATTATTATTTGTAAAAGTAAATTGAGAATTGAAATTGGTCTACTCATTTCATTTCATAACCCCTTTATATAAAGATAAAATTACAACGGAAATATCAATTACAATGATAACATTAAATGCTGATTAATCTGTAATCGATGCTGATTGATTGGTAATTGCTAATTCCTTAATTCCTTCTTCATCAGTCACTTTGATGAAGACACATAATATGTTTTTCCTTTAACACTCCCCCTTGTGCCAAGTCAAAGATGAAATGGTGCATGAGTTGTTGCCTCACTAAAAACTTTGCCAAGTAACAATAAGAACCCCGACAAAAAATACACATTGGTCGAAGGAAAAGAGCACAACGCACCCATTACATTTGAGAATGACATGTGTGTGTTACACTCCCCCTGACGTCTACACCTCCCCCTGAAACTTACATTAATCAAGGGAATTTGGAAATTCTTCGCATTCTTATGTTTTTCACATGTTTCGTGGCCTTAGGCAATGATTTGGTGAACAAATCTGCCACATTCTCCTCAGACCTTACTTGATTCACTTGAATCTTGAGGAGTGCCTCATGTTGCTGATTGTAGAAAAACTTTGGCGATATATGTTTTGTATTATCACCCTTGATATATCCTAGCTTCATATGTTCAATGCAAGCTGCATTATCTTCATAAATGCAAGTAGGTTCTTCAGTGGTAGAACTCAAACTACTGGTCCTTCGAATATGTGTAGTGATAGCTCTTAACCATACACACTCACGAACTGCTTCATGTAGAGCAATGATCTCTGAGTGGTTCGAGGAGGTAGCCACAAGGGTTTGCTTGGTTGATCTCCAAGATATAGCCGTATTCCCAATGGTAAATACATAACCAGTTTGGGAACGACCTTTATGTGGGTCAGAGAGGTACCCAGCATCAGTAAAACCAACCAAAACATCATTTGGGGTTTCTGTGTAGTGAGTGACACTTTCGCCATCAACATTTCCTTTAGGGATTGCAGTTCCATCTGCGGTCCCACTTGTCCCTCTATAGGGAAAGAACAGTCCGAAGTCAATAGTTCCTTTTAGGTATCAGAAAGTGTTCTTGATACCATTCCAATGACACTGCTAACAAGTTCACTGAGAATGCAATGTCTGGTCGAGTACATTGGGCTAAGTACAATAATGCGCCTGTTGCACTTAGATAGGGAATTTCAGCTCCCAAAACCTCTTCGTCATCTTCCTTTGGACGAAATGGATCTTTCTTTGCATCCAAACTTTGACCGATTATGGGAGTGCTAGCAGGATGCGCTTTGTCCATGTTAAATATCTTAAGCATCTTTTGGACATACGCTGACTGGTGGATTAGTATGCCACAAACTCGGTATTCAAGTTCAAGGCCTAGACAGAATTGAGTTTTCCCAAGATCATTCATCTCAAATTCGGATTTTAAGTAGCTCGCAGTTTCTCTTATTTCATCAAGTGTACCTATTATGTTCATATCATCAACATATACAACTACAATTGTGTTAACATTTAAAGTTCAGCGGTAGCTAAACCTTTACTAAGCTGTCCGATGAGCGGACCGCTACCAATGATATTCAGAGTTCCTGCTACTTGTCAAGTAAAATACAAAGGGCGTCAAAGGGAGACCGCGTTGGGCGGTCTTCTCTTCTCCGATGCCTAAGTTAGTCTATGATTTATGTTGACAAAGTAACAATAGGTAAGTGTTAAATGCGTAATTAATGAGGAGAGAGGAGAGAACCTTTTATAGGTGAGGAGAGAGCTGATCTTCTCCATGTTTTCGATGTGGGACTGATATGCTTCAGTCCCCAGCTTCTGGAGCTTCTGATGCTGTCTTGGAGCGGCGGGCGGCGGTGGGTAAGAGTTTGATCTGGGGGCAAGCCGGGGCTGAGGCGGTAGCCTACTTGGCTGTGTTCCCATAGGTCACTCCTTTAGCGGGCGTTGGTACCTCTAGCTGTACCATGAGCGTGGCTCATTATAGCTAATTATGCTTGCAAATGCCTATGTAAGTACAAGTCCCCCAAGTCCCCAGTCAAGGAAGGAAATCTTGGTTGGGGAGTTGCTTAGTGGTTCGAAGCGTTGCTTCCGCCAGTTTTGCAAAAGCATAATTAGCGTCAGTGCATTGTCAACCATGGATTTAGTGAGCAAATGCTTTATACCCTTCCGGGTAGGCCTCTGCTAGGCCCCCTAGGGAGTCCCCCACTCCCCGGCTAAGATAGACCTCCGTTTGGCCGGTGTTTTGTTTGTTGAGGGGAGCTGCGTTGAGCAGAGGGTGTTGGGTAGCGAACCCAATCTTTGATACCCAAGTGGCAGGGGTCAATGTGCCTGATCAGGGCCGTCGGAGACTGTTGACGCATCCCCCTACCTGTCCTGGCTGATTAGGTTTTGACTGCAATGCCGCGTTGAGGTCGTTGTCAAAGTGAGGCGTTGCCTCGGGAATAGCCGCTGTCGAAAGTCCCTTCGATGGTGATAAGTGGCCGGAATCATTGTTAGGACCCGCCTGGCGGTAGCCTGGTTCATGGCGTTGTGGTCAGCGGTGACTGTCTTCCCAGGTGTTAAGGGAGAAGTCTCACTTGTAAGATAGAAAGGGTGAAGTTCCGCTAGCGGAGTTGCGCTTAGCGGAGACTATCTCGCTTGCAAGATGGAAAGGGAGAAGTTCTGCTAGCGGAGTTGCGTTTAGCGGAGACTATCTCGCTTGTTAGATGGAAAGGGAGAAGTTCCGCTAGCGGAGTTGCGCTTAGCGGAGACTATCTCACTTGCAAGATAGAAAGGGAGAAGTTCTGCTAGCGGAGTTGCGCTTAGCGGAGACTATCTCGCTTGCAAGATGGAAATGGAGAAGTTCCACTAGCGGAGTTGCGCTTAGCGAAGACTATCTCGCTTGCAAGATGGAAAGAGAAGTTCCGCTAGCGGAGACTATCTCGCTCGCTAGATGAAAAGGGAGAAGTTCAGCTAGCGGAGTTGCGCTTAGCAGAGACTATCTCGGTTGCAAGATGGAAAGGGAGAAGTTTCGCTAGCAGAGTTTCGCTTAGCGGAGACTATCTCGCTTGCAAGATGGAAAGGGAGAAGTTCCGCTAGCGGGGCATGCTGCCGTGCAAGAGGGAATCTTTTGCCAGGGAGTGACACTCCCGCTGCTACCAAACCTCTAGATTTTGGTCTGTGAATTTGGCATTGCCTTTGGGCAAATTTGCCCTAATATCTGGCGGTTGCTGATGGCGCTCAACTCACTTTGGCGTCTTTCCAGTTGTGAGGGTCTAACCACGGTGAAGGTGCTGCACTTCTACGAGTTGGTGTACGTGATGCGTCAAGGATGCAGCGGACAAGTGAATTTGAGTTGCTGCCAGGGGGCGCCCAAGCTAATCGAGAACTTGAAGGACTCCATGTCACCCTGGCGGGGGACCTTCTGCGTTGCCCCCGATGGGTGGGAGTACCAAGCGGGGTCGAATGCGGGGGAGCCGACATTCAGGATTAAGTAGGAATTCCAACCTATCCGAGGTTGTCGGTCTGCCGCCGTTTAGAGTTGGTTTTTTTTTTTGTTGCATAACAATTCCCCTTGTAATGACCATTTTGTTGTTTTTGTGCAGCGGCCCTGACGTGCGACGAAGAGTGACGCTTGGAAAGGATCCGCGGCTGTTGGCAGAACCGCAATCTGCTAGATCTCCGCTTACTTACTGGCTGGGATATGTTGGTCGATCAGTAGCTGACACGAGCCCTTGGTAAGTACCTTCTATAGATGTGTGTTTGAGTTTGACTGCCGTGAGGCTAACCCATTGTTTTGGTACAGATTCTCCGCAGGGAAACAGAGCAAGCCGCAAGGCGTTTGCGAAAGCCATGGACTGCGCCGAGATAAACAATTTCCTGGAGAGCATGTATGCCTCTGGGCTAGAGGCCCAAAAGACCACTGTCGACCCTCAGACACTGGCGCTGTGCCCATCTGCGGTTCCTGTGGTGCTGCCGATGCCGTACCATTCACATCTCGGCCCCGACGGCTCGCCCCTGGTGCAAGCGGGAGCTGGCAAAAGCAATGTCCCTGCTGCGCCAGTTCATTAGAGAGAGAGAGTGCCTGCTATTAGGCGTGGGTCGAAGGAGAGGGTGGCGCCCACAAAGGAGCCGGTGACCATTACGGGGCTGAAGCCGCAGACCGGAGAGCTCCCCGTCACCGCTGGTGTGACACAGGTGGTACACCAAGGGAAACGGTGAAAGAACGGTCGACGAGGATGACACTGTGGACGTGGAGACCATTGGGGTCCTCCAGTAGAAGAAGGTGAGGCAGGCTTCCTCGAAGGCGACTGTGACCGCTGGGCCGGAGGCGCAAACGAGCGACCTCGACTGGTTTGCCGCATATGCTGAATTCTTGATAGAGCCTGAGCGAGAGTTTATCTTCCACCTCTATGAGCGGCTCGAGTTTGGCTGTCTGGAAGGGATTGTGCGCTCAACCACCGTTAACCAATCGTTCTTTAGCTCAGCCTTTGGACATCTCTCGGTTGGGCTACATGAATTGTTCCTGGCGGCGTCGGACCAGCCCCGGGTTGAGCGAGAGCTTAGGGAGGAGATCAAGGGCCTCCAGGGGGAGCTGGGGCAGGCTAAGGACAGACTGGCAGATGTGGAGCGACGCCTGGCCAAAGCAGACTGTGATGCGGCGGATGCCCGTGGCAAATTGGCCGTCGCCGTTGAGCGGGACCTGGAGCGGAATGATCTTATCTCCAAGCTAGAACAAGATATAGCCTTGCTGGCGGATCGTGTGGCGGCTAAGGATAAAAAAGTTGAGATCCTTCAGCGGGAATGTGCCGCTAGGTCCGCTGAGCTAAAGAAGTTGGAGAGCGAGGTCGTTCGCCTGGGAGCTGAGGGATAACGTGCGGTGGCCGCCGCTGTGGAGACATTTAAACAGTCGACGGAATACAAGAAGGCCATGACTGAGTCGGCGAAGGCCGGTGCCATGGCCAATGTGGAACTGTTGAACCAGAAGGGCGCTATCGATTAGGTCAAGGCATCTCAGCCTGCCGGGCCTTCAGGTCAGAATGTGCCGCCCGCGAGGGATGTGGTTCTTATTAAGGCTGAGGCTGCCCGCTCAGGTATCGGTGAGAGTGGTATGAGTCCGGCAGACGATTCTCAGCAACCCCACCTCCTACTCAGTCTGAGGTCTCCCGTGCTGGCTTTCTGGTTGCCCATACCCGCGCTGATGGTACCATTATAACGCCGAGCCCTACCGCTCATGGGTCCGATCAGACAAGCCGTCAGTCCGAGCAACAACCGCTGCCATAGGGCGAGGCTGCCGCTGATACCCTTCAGCCATGAAGATGGCTCCAGTACCTGAAGTAGTGTCGCTAAGGCTTTTGTCTTTTTTCTTTTTTTTTTGCACCGTTAAGGCCTATTGTAACTGAACAATATTCTTGGGCGGGGAGTCTCGACCCTTAATATAAAGTTGGTTTTTTGCTTGAGATATTTTTTTATTTTTTTATTTTTTTTCAAGTGTGGATGCCTTTGCTGATTGTAGTGTTTGAATACTTATGAACCGCTAGAGTTTTGACTGCTGTTTTGCGACTCAATGAAACATTAAGGGGATTAAAATTTTTCCAACTGCACGATGTAGCGGACGTAGTCCTCTGAATATTGTTTGCGTTGCCAGTTGATTCTTGTGCTTGGGCTTGGTGACAATGGTTTGAATAATTCCTCATTTCATTGATAGCTGATATGTCAGCATTTACAAAAGCGGGGTTGTACCCGTTGGGTAGCTTCCCTTAGCTAAATATTGAGTCAAAAATTTAGCTAAGCCAAGATGCTCTAGGGTAGCGGTATGACTACTTGTAGTAATACCGAAGGTGTTCGGTACTCCAAGGGTGGGTCGTTGTGACGCCATCCTTATCCATCAGGTAGAAGGTGCCGGGGCTAGCGACTTCCACAATTTTGTATGGACCTTCCCAAGTTGGGCGGAGTGTCGTTGGCGGTGGAATGACTTCCTTCATTACCCAGTCCCCCAGTTAGAGGTTTCAGGCCTTGACCCTGGCATTGTAGAAATGCGATACCCGCTGTTTGTTTTGCAGATTGTGCAAATGGGCCTTGTGTCGTTTTTCCTCTAGGAGGTCTCTGTCGAGGTTGACGCCCTCGCCATTAGTCTCGGGTAGTAGCCCTCGGCCCTAGCGGTAGGTTGGGTTACCTCAATAGGTAGGAAAGCCTCAGTTCCGAACAACATGCAGAATGGTGTTTCACCAGTGGCTGAAGTTGGGGTAGTTCTGATGGTCCATAGAACTTTCGGAAGCTTCTCCGCCCATAAACCCTTGGTGACGTCGAGTTTCTTTTTTAGCAGTTTTTTGATTATGTTATTTGCTGCTTCAACTTGGCCATTGGTTTGGGGGTGAGCGACAGATGCAAAACTCATCTTAGTGCCCAAGTTAGCAGTGAAAGATATGAGTTCCTTGTTGTTGAACTGCGTGCCATTATCTGTGATGATGGTGTGGGGGACACCATAGAGGCAATAGATGTTCTTCCAGAGGAAGTGAGTTACCTTGGCGGTGGTTATTGCCGTTAATGGTTCTGCCTTGATCCACTTGCTATTGCAGTCAATGGCAACAATGATGTACTTGAACTGGCCTTTAGCGGTTTGGAATTTGCCCATCAAGTCAAGGCCCTAGGTTGAGTGAATCCATGGACCAATGATGATCGATAGTGGTTCCGCCGGGGCATGTGGGAGATCAGCATATTGTTGACATTTGTGGCAAGATCTTGATATCCTCTTGGCGTAGTCGCCTAGGGTGGGCCAAAAGTAGCCTTGTCACATTGTACGATTGGCTAAGGACCTAGAGCCTGAATGGTTGCCACATTCTCCGCCGTGTATCTTTGCCAGCACAACCTTTCCCTCTTCTAGGGTTAGGCACCGGAGGTTGGGGTAGGTGAACCCTTGGCGGTAAAGCTTGCCATTTTGGATATTGTAGCGGGTTGCTTTTCGCTTGAGCTGTCGTGCTTCGACCTTGTCCTCTGGCAATGTTCTGTTGCTCTTGTATTCGATGATCTCGTTCATCCAACTCGGATTGACCTCTATGTTGAAGATTTCCGCTAGGATTTTTGTGATGCTAGGCCTGTCAAGACATTCCACCCTTGTGTCCGCTGGACTTTGGTGTGGTTGAGCAGTTGCTAGTCTTGCTAGGGAATTAGCCTTGGCGTTGTTTTCCCTGGGGATCTGAGTGATGGTGTGAAATTTGAATTTTTTGAGGAGCGTCTTAACGTATCCCAAGTATGCCGCTAACTGTTGGTCTTTGGCCTGGAAACTGTCGTTGACCTGGTTGACGACTAATTGGGAGTCGTTGAATATGTTGACGTTGTCAGCTCCTGAGTCGATGGCGAGGAGTAAGCCGGCAATTAGCGCTTCATATTCCGCCATGTTGTTTGAGGCTTTGAAATTGAACTTCATCGCGTATTCAACGTTTAGTCCCCCTGGTCCGGTCAAGATAACTCCGGCGTCGCTGGCCTTGGCATAAGCGGAGCCATCCACGTGCAGGTTCCAGTCTGATTGCTGGGGGGCTGGTTCTTCAGTGGTTATCATTGCTGTGCTGGGCTCTGCCTCTATGTTGGGGTCATCCTGCCGCTCAGTGAGCTCTGCAATGAAGTCCGCCACCACTTGGCCCTTCATGGCAATTTTTGGTTTGTAGTCAATGTCGAACTTGCTGAGCTCGATGGCCCACTTGCTGAGGTGCCCTGAGTGCTCAGGGTTCTGCATTACCTGCCTCAGCGGCTGATTCGTTAAGACATGAATTGTGTGGGCCTGAAAATACTGGCGGAGGCACCTAGTGGCGACGATGAGTGCAAGAACGAGCTGTTCCAGGGGTGGATATCTTGTTTCGGCCCCGTTCATGCCTCTGTCGGAGTAGAATACGGGGAGCTCATCCTGCCCTTCCCGCCGGACAATGGAGCAGCTTACCGCTGTCTGTGATACCTCTAGGTATATGTATAGTGTCTCCCCCTGTACATGAATATAGATGAGTGGCACTGCAGCCAAGTACTCATTTAAGCTTTGGAACACTACCTCACAGTCCGGGTTCCAGTCGATGACCTTCTTGTTGGTTGTCTTCAGGACTTTGAAAAATGGGAGACATCTGTCAGTAAGTCTGGAGATAAACCGAGAGAGGGCGGTTAGTTTTCCCTGGAGAGTCTGAAAGTGTTTTTTCCATTCTGGAGCCTTCATGTTGAGGATGGCTTGTACCTTGTCGGGTTTGACCTCTATGCCCCGCTCATTGACTGTGTAACCTAGAAATTTGCTGTCGGTGATGCCAAAGAAGCATTTTTCTGGGTTGTGGCGCATACCGAAGGCTAAGAGAATGGCGAATATGATTATGAGGTTTGCTACATGTCCGCTGGCTTTTATGCTTTTTACCAACATATTGTCCACGTAGTCCTCGATGATCTTGCCCAGATGTTCAGCAAACATAGTATTCGTCAGCCTCTGGTAAGTTGCCCCGGGGTTCTTCAAACCGAACGGCATGACATTGTAGCAGTATAGGCCTTTGTCAGTGGTGAAGGAGGTGCATTCTTCGTCACCACTCACCAGAGTGCATCTTGATCTGATTGTAGCCGGAGAAGGCATCCATCATGCTGAGTAGCTCGTGACCAGCGGTTGCATCGACCAGTTGGTCTATACGGGGTAGTGGGAAACTGTCCTTGGGGCATGCCTTGTTGAGGCCTTTGAAGTCGACACACATTCGCCACTTTCCGCTCGGTTTTTTGACCATGACCTGATAGGAGCATTTTAATGTGACGTTTTAACGGTTATTTCCTCGTATTTACTTAGTTATTTCCTTAAATGAATACATTTAGCTTAGGAAAGTTTCTTTTTCCGGTTTTTAGCAAAGTTCCCATTTTAGTTGAGGAAAGTTTCCATTTCTCACTTTTAGAAAGTTTCTATTTTTCGTTTTAGGAAAGTTTCTATTTTTAGTAATAGTTTCTATTTTCAGGTCCTTGGAGCTCAAAAGTGGAAATGAACTCACGAAAGGAAAGAGGAGCTAGCCAAAGTTGAGAGGAGTTAAGACAAGAGGCAAAAGGCTACACAAATGAGCAGAAACGAAGAAATGAAGGAAATGGCGTTGGAGACCATCAAGGCTTGAAGATGACGCAAGAAGGCCCAAGAACCCTATGGATTAAATTGAATTTTAGGCAAAATGGATAAAAGCCCATATGATTTAGGGTTTGTGATGCACAAAGAAATATTTTTGGAGGATATATGCATTTTGCAGTTAATTCTCAAGCGAGAATTACAAGGAAAAACGTTGGAAATATTATAGGAGAGTTTCAAGGGATTGTGCAACAAGAAAAAGCTCAAAACAAGTCCAGATTCATTCCTAAATCCCTTCAATATATTTTGGATGAAAATAAGGAATAAAATCTGCATATTGTCATGAAAATCAAGAGGAATTCATTGGATGACGTTAAAGGTAGTCCATGGAGAGAGTTAAGGAAGAAAAGGTTCAAAGACAAGTCCAAATTCATTCCTACAATTCCTAAAGGAATTTTGGCCGAAAATAAAGAAGAAAATCAGAATTAATTCATGGATATTCAGCAATAATATATTTGGGAATCATTTTGGAGTTTTATGATTGGTTGGACAACACAATAGGGCTTACTTGGCGAATTCTTATTGGTTGGAATTATGTGGCAAATTTCTGATAATTCCTTGGAAAATAAAAGAAGATTCATGAAGACTTGAAGACCAAGGCCAACGCCCCTATATATACTCCCCTCTAGTTGACGTTTTACACACCTTACAATTCAGAAAATTACTCTATATGCGAAAGCTCTCTCCCATCCTCTAGTGCAAGTTCAACGTTTCAAGCAAGGAAGAAGAAAAGAAGAACCAAGCCGTGAGCATCATTCCATCATCCACCTTGAAGACTTGCTTTCAAGATTCAAGAATCCAAACGCCAAGCATCCATCCCCATCTCCATCTCACAGTGTAATTTGCCCTCTTTCTTTATAACCTTGTTTGATTTCGTAGGAATTGTTTCTAGTTGACAACAATATTTAAACAAAGTTTAATTCTGAAATTTTATGATTGAATGAAGATTTCGATTCCTATGATTATGATTCTAAGTTTCTATTGTGAGTTTGTTCAATTAAATTTGCTTGATTGATATCTTTTATGTGTTTACCTTATTTGGTTCGAAACATCTAAGGTTTGCATGTAATTGGTGCTAGATTTAAGTTTATGATTCACCTAATAGTTTTGTGAGCTTGAATCAAAAGTAGTAAAGGCTTTGGACAAATGTCGAATTTAATTGAAAAGGATTGCAATTAGATGAACTTTTTCATACTAAGTTCTGCACTTAAGTTGATAACCTTTCTCTTGTTTATTGCGTTGAACATGTCTTGATTTGCTAGCTTTCTAGACTTTGATTGCATGTTTGATAGGATTGATCTATGTGCTTTCACTTAGATTAATTAGTAAAGGAAAGAAAAATATGGAAAATCATTTGCTTCAAATGTTTTACATGATCAACTTCTTTCTCATGACTTGGAAGAATAATTGTGGGGTTGATTCGAATTTGATTATGGAATTGGTTTTGATCTTTGTTTCTTATGTTTCATTCTTGTACTTGTTTTTTTTTGTTTTTACTTAATTTTATTTCTTTCTTTTATTTTTCGAAAACCTAAACTTAAAACCCCCTTAATTTCGTAAATTGTATATATTCTTCTAAATATTGTACTTTTTTTATTTTAATTCTTTATTTATCTTACAATGACAGGTGTACCCTCAATCCCCAGAATAGAACGATCCCTATTTACTATATACAAATGATGACATTTTCAGGGTTAAATTATATGCTTGCTTTGAGCGTATCATGACCAAGTTGGAAATCCACTGAGGGTAATTTACCTGACGGATGAATCCAATGCTCTGGAGCTTGGCAACCTCCTCTCCTATAGCACGGTATCTCTCCTCATCAAAGGCCCTCCGCCGCTGCTTGGTAGGGTAGGCGGATGGTTTGATACTTAATTTGTGAGTGATGATCTCAGGGGAAATGCCTGGAATGTCAGCGTAGGACCATGCAAAGTCGGCGGCGTTGTCACATAGAAACTGGGTGAGTTCAGCCGCTACTTCTGGGTCGAGCTGAGCGCTGATGCGGACTGTTCGCTCAGGGTGTTTGTCAGAGATGCTGATAACCCTTAAGGGTGTCTCCGGGTTGACAGGCTCCTTTTTGACATACTTCTTCTCGTCATCTCTGGCATCTTCGAAGATATCTGGCGCCACTGCATGATTTCTCAATGTTAGGATTTCATGGCGGCGTGCTGATCGTGCCACGATTGTGGAATAACACTCTCGTGCCAGTTGTTGGCCTCCCCTCACACAGCCTGTTCCGTTAGGAGTGGGGAACTTCATGAGGAGCATGTACCCAGCAATGATGCACTTAAGTTTGTTAAGTGTCGGTCGACCAATGATGGCATTGTATGAACTGAAACAGTCCACAATGATGAATTCCGTATGGATCTCCGCCATTCGTGGACTAGCGCCGATAACCAGTCGCATATTGTCAGAACCCTATGGCTGTGTGACATCACCGGAGAAGCTAAGCAATGGCTCATGATCCTGCAGTAGTTTTCTGTTCCGCTGGAGTTTATCGTAGCACCTGTTGAAGATGACATTTACAGCGGACCCGCTGTCGACAAGGATCCTTCCCACTGACCATTTATCGAGTATGGCGTCGATCAAGAATGGATCCTCGTGGGGCAAATGTACTCCGCACTCTTGTTCCTCTGAGAAGGTAATGGGCTCCCAACATGATTTTGGGAGTTTAGCGGACCTCTCATAACGGATATTGCACACCTCCTTGGGGTGGTTGGCACGCGCGTAGCGTTTCTTTGCTCTGTGAGACATATTGGTGATGGGAGCACCACCATCGATGGTGTTGATGCGGCCCAAGGGCTCAATGTTTGCGATCACAGGTGGTGGTTGGTGTACCTTTAATTGCTCCAGTTTACCGTCTTGGTACAAGGTTTCAATGGCTGTTTTGAGGGCGTTGCAATTGCTAGTGTTGTGGCCGCTGTCCTTGTAATATTTGCACCACTTGCCAGTAGTTCTAGGCTTTCTGACCCTTGGGTATTTTCTTGGGGGTGGTGGCGGTATCTGGTCCTTGCACTGATCATATATTTCTTCGTACGAGGTCGTGAGGACTGTAAACACTGCGTACCGCTGGGATGACTCCTGCTTATTACAGTTGTCCCCATGAGATGAGCGGTTGCCCTTATTGTATTGTTGGTCTTTTTGCCGCTTGCTCTGGTAGTTGCCCTGCTGCCACTCTCTCTTCTTATCAGTTGGAGGAGTGGCGGAGGCTTTACTAGCGGTTTCCTAATGGCTGAAGGAGGGTTAGGTGGACTTTGCAGGAGTTGGTGGTAGTGGGGGGGGGGGTGTCTCCATATGTAATGAATTCTGCCTGTGCATGGATGACAGCCTCGCTCATGACATGGTCATAAGCAGCATTTGGATGGTTGTAATTGTGGTGATAGAGAAATGGTCCTTTGAGGAGTCCCTGCTTGAAAGCTACGAGAGCCATTTTTTTTATCAAGATCGCAGCACTGGGACGTTGCCGCTCGCCACCTGGTGACAAACGCCTTCAATGTCTCCTCCGCCCCCTGCTTGAGGTTGAATAGCTGAGATGTATTGTGGTGTCCGGCGGCCAATAAGATAAACCGAGAGAGGAAGGCATTTGATAGTGCATTGAACGAGTTGATGGACCCTGGCGAACACTCAAAAAGCCAACTCATTGCCTCACTATCTAGCGTTTCGCTGAACAAGTGGTAGAGGGTAGCATCATCGAAGCCCTTGCTATTGGTGACTTTTTTGAAGGTGTTCATATGGAAAAAGGGGTCAGTCATGCCGCTGTAATGTGACATCTTTGGTGTTTTTACATGTGCCGGGCGGATGGCATGCAAGATCCTGGCGGTGAGTGATCCTGGTCTGGACGCAAAGAGTGGATTTGGTATTGGCGCTGAGGCGCCTGCCTCTGCCCGGATTAGCCTTTGCTCTAATTGTTTCATCCGCTCTAGTATTATGGCAGTTATGTCTCCATTGGGTCCCTTCTGGATGCTCCGCTGAACCAGCTCTCGCCTAGGGCCAGGCATATTACCCATGGTTCTGGCCCTGATTGTCGAGCGGCTGGTATGTGGCTGTGACTCCGCCTCCTGTTCCAACATTAGTCAGGGTTTAGGAGGTGGTCCCATTCCTCGTAGCTCTAGTGGGTTCAACGGTACCTGCATCTGTATGATTGGTCCGTGTACCAATCCGTCGGTGATGGGCTGACTGCGCCTAGTGCTCCGCGAATGCTCACTTTGCGCTGGGTTGGCGTTTTCTTCCAGTGCCTTCTTCAACTCTTCAAATTTTGACATCAGTGTGGCTACCTGCTTTTGGGCCTCGGCCTTTTCTCTGCACTCCTGCTAGCGCTCCCGATTAGCCTTGTGAAGGTCCGCCAGTGCCAGCTCATACATAGAGGCGAGGTCCTGCATCGGAGGGCGGCTGCCGCTCGGCTGAGCCTTCGCTGTAGTTTGAGTTGGTGGGATCTGGTAACTGGCCTGGGGTTCTTTGCTGGGGTTGACCGGCATGCTGAATAGTGCACGGTTAATGTTAACCGCTGGATTAACGTTGATTGTGGGGTTGGTGGGGTCGGGATTAGCGGATTGATCCGCGTGCTCCTCAGCGTTTCCCCCGCTACCATTAGTCATGGTAGATGTGGTGGGATGGCCTCTTGTTCAAGGATTCCCACAGACGGCGTCAATGTTAACGTTTAAAGTTCAGCGGTAGCTAAACCTTTACTAACGCTGGTCCGATGGGCGGACTGCTACCAATGATATTCAGAGTTCCTGCTACCTGTTAAGTAAAATACAGAGGGCATCAAAGGGAGACTGCGCTGGGCGGTCTTCTCTTCTCCGATGCCTAAGTTAGTCAATGTATTTATGTTGACAAAGTAACAGTAGGTAAGTATTAAATGCGTAATTAATAAGGAGAGAGGAGAGAACCTTTTATAGGTAAGGAGAGAGCTGATCTTCTTCATGTTTTCGATGTGGGACTACTATGCTTCAGTCCCCAGCTTCTGGAGCTTCTGGTGCTGTCTTGGTGCGGCGCGTAAGAGGTGATCTGGGGGCAAGCCAGGGCTGAGGCGGTTGCCTACTTGGCTGTGTTCCCGTAGGTCACTCCTTTAGCGGGAGTTGGAACCGCTAGCGGTAGCATGAGCGTGGCTCATTACGTACAGCTAATTATGCTTGCAAATGCCTATGTAAGTACAAATTGCAAATCCGGAATTTGTTTTCTTTATGAATACGTAGGGGCACAATTCATCGTTCTTATATCCCTTCCCAATCAAGTAGTCACTTAGACGGGTATACCACATCCGCCCGGATTGTTTCGATCCGTAAAGTGAGCGTTTCAACCTAATTGCAAACGCACTCTGTGGTTTAGAGTCACTTGACTTGGGTAATGTAAGGGCATTATACACTTTAATATATATCTCTAAATCAAGTTCCCCATAGAGATATGTAGTAACCACATCCATGAGCTGTATTTCCAGTCCTTCGAAAACTACCAAGCTAACTAAATAGCGGAACGTTATAACGTCCATTAGGGAGAGTATGTCTCCTCGTAGTCAATTCCAGGGCATTGTGAGAAACCTTGTGCCACAAGGGGAGCTGTGTACCTCAGGACTTCATTATTCTCATTACGCTTTCTGACAAAGACCCATTTATGTCCTACAGGCTTTACACTTAGTGGGGTTAGCACTACAGGACCAAATACCTGTCTCTTTGCCAGAGAATCTAGTTCTGCCTGGATTGCTTCTTTCCATTTAGGCCAATCTTCTCTTTGTTGACATTCTACAATAGAGCGTGGTTCGATATCATCGTGCTCTATGATTTCTTGAGCAACAGTGTATGCAAATACATCATCAATGTGTATGGAAGATCTTTCTATCAACTCATACTCACTCTCATAATCCATTGAGATTTCTTTGTTCTCTGGAATCATTTCAAACATCGGAGCGTCCTCCAGTATTGATTCATGGACATAACTATAATCAGAGACAATCTCATGAGAGGGATTCTCTACATTGATGATTAATGGATCGGTTTGTGCCTTACTCGCCCTCTTCTTCCTTGGGTGAGTGTCAATAGAACCAAGTGGCCTCCCGCTCTTCCTTTGGGGAGCCACGACCTCAACAACACCTCCACTAAGTGTGGTTGCAGTGCCTCTGTCTGCGGCACCGTACCCCTTGTTGGGGACTTCTAATCTTCCAGGCACATTTGCAGTCGGTATATGTGATCTCATCAGTTTTGCGATATCAGTAAATGCATCAGGCACCGAATCTGCTACGTTCTAAAGATCGATTATTCTTTTTACTTCACTTTCACATTGTGAAGAGTAGGGATCAAAATAAGACAGAGTGGGGACAAACCTCGACAATTTCTGTCGTTCCCTTGGAAAATCCTTTTTCCTAACTCCCCTTAAAGATGGGAAGACTGTCCCATCAACGTGACAATCGTAAATCTAGCAGTAAAGAGATTGCCTGTCAAGGGTTCCAAGTAGCGGATAATTATTGGGGATTCGTGTCCAACATAAATACTTAATCGTCTTTGAGGACCCATTTTGGTGCACTGTGGGGGCGCAATAGGCACATATACTGCGCAACCAAATATGCGTAAGTGTGAAATGTCAGGCTCATATATTGGCTAACAGTGGGTCTGAAACGAATAAGTAAAGCTGCGTACAATATTGCATAACCCCAGGTAGATATAGGTAGGTTGGTGCACATAACCAGTGCCCTAGCCAGCATCTGTAACCTTTTGATGGTGGCTTCTGCGAGACCATTTTGTGTATGCACATGGGGTACATGATGCTCTACATCGATCCCAATAGACAAGCAATATTCATCAAATGCTTTTGATGTAAACTCTCCAGCATTATCAAGCCTTATAGACTTGATAAGGTGATCAGGATAGTGAGCCATTAAACGTATAATATGTGCTAGGAGTTTTGCAAAAGCAGCATTTCTTGTGGACAATAAAGCGACATGTGACCAATGTGTCGAAGCATCCACCAGAACCATAAAGTACTTGAATGGTCCGCATTCTGGATGGATAGGTCCACAGATATCTCCTTGTATCCTTTGTAAGAATGGAATGTTTTGTTTTGTATCTTTAGTATAGAAAGGTCTTGATCCTGTTTTTGCTAAAGACCAGGCTTTGCAAAATGAGCGATGTGCCTTTGAAATAGTCAATAAGGCATAATGGAAGGGAGGTAGTGCTTCTGATACTTCAGAAGGTGCATTTGAGCTGTACTAGGACCGACACCCTGCAGTGTGACAAATTTTTGTCCCATTTTATTTTTCACTCGAAAGAAGGGATGTACGTGTGAGTTCTTTAAAATACGGATCATCATGTCACGACCAGGGTGCCCTAGGAAATCATGCCAAAGCCTATATAAGTCAGTGTCCCATATTTCATTGTTGGTGACAGCATATGATTGATGATAGGAGCGTAGTTATACATTATTTATATCAAATTCCTTTATTCTTTCATTGTTAGTTCATGATATTTTCTAGTTATTTACTTTGTTTATATGTTTGCAGGTATTTTAGAGCAAAGAAGAAGAAAAGAAGCAAAAGAGGGATTGAAAGCCAAAATCAGCAAATCCGTCTGTGCAGATCAGTCAACTTCGACAGAGTATTGAGAACAGCTCAGGAAGATCCATAAAATTTTCTTTATATTGATGGAAAGCCTCGGATGTCTAGTTTCCAGAGCTTTTTACGGTTCGTGAATATGATTGTTCTAGAAGAAGTTAGGACCGATTTAGTACAAGGAGGTCAGACTGCACGCGAATCTGAGTCCAAACAAGGAAAAATTGTCTCCTAGAGCTATAAGGGAAGAAGAATTAAAAGTCCTTCTTTAATTGGAGATCAAATTCCTTAGTTCTTGGAGGAGAAGAAGTCTTTATACAATAACTATATAAAAAGGAGTCTAGGGCATCATTGTAGACATCTTTGGACGCACAACATCAGTCCATTGCCGCCATTCTCTCCTCCCTCTCTTTTTATGTTTTATTTTATTTCTTTTATGTATTGCTAATAGTTTTTGATAGTTAGGGGCTGCCTAAGCCCTAGACATGTGTAAATTAAGATTTTGGCGTTAATTTTATAGTTTCTTGGATATTGAATGTTTGTTAATTCATTGGTTTCTCATTGATAAATTTTGGTTTCGTTTATTATGGTTGCAAACATAGTAAGCATGCTAGGATTTTATTGCTATGATTTCATGTTTAGATCATCATGTCAAGCATGTTATCTAGAGTAGCACATAAGTGACTTGAGACCCATTCATATGAATTAGCATCTAGGTAGATTAGGACAACATCAGTACCGAAATTGCCTAGCTTTATTCACAACCTTTTTGTTCTTAATGACTTTTGACTTGAGAGCTTGTTTGCCTCAAAATCGTCTCGGCCGAAATGAAAGCCGAGGGACTTGTGGTTGAATCGTCCTTCTGAAATTGCGCGGGCGTGCCAACTCGCGGCCGAATGGCTAAGCGAGGTTTCTGATTTGAATGGTGCGTGATCTGACTTCTTTCAAATGATTGTAGGCCGAGGAAGGAACCCTCTCGGCCTTTAGGTTCTGATGCCTCTGTTGCATGGACTTCGGTTAGGCGTCAATCCCGACCGGGATCTTCTATGACACTCATTTCTTGGGTAAACTCAAAGGTTCGGGTGACAAGCGAGAGATCTATTGGGTGAAGATACTCGCAAATCACGGTAAAGACGAAGGTGAAGTGGATTCGGTTGTCAAAACGTTGTGAGATGATATGTGTGTGAACGGCGAATCGCATCAATCCAATCCGGACTGGCCGAAAGAGATCAATGGATGATAACTCTACGTTACGAACTACTCCTAAGTGCGAAAAGTAAAGTGCATATAAAATAAAGAACAAGAAAGTAAAATGCTTGAATGTAACGACTGAAATAAAAGTAAGAAACTAAAAATGAAAACAAGTTATGAAAGTTGAATAGAAGGCAAAGTACCTATGAAAGAGTAAGAGAAAAGTTTGAGTAAAAGTTGTATATTGATTTGTTTGTGTGGTGCAGGACCTCTTTACAATGATTTACAATGTGCTATATATACAAGTCAAAAACTCTAGCTAACTTGTCCTCCAAGACGTGGAATTGAAGTAGGATTCTCCTTCCTTTTAGGATTGATTCGTCTCGTAAAGCTCCGACTTTGCTGATATATGAGATCTTCAAAATTAATATCATAGATTGACTCGAACTCCTTCCTTGCGAGGATTCCTCAGTCGATACTGTTGCCTAAACTTGGCCGAACATTAATTTTCCTTTCGGCCCACATGAGTAACCACCCTTTTGAACCTAGATTAAAACGAACATATGGCCGATGGTCCAACTTTGTTGATTTTTGGGTCGTCTGTTGCTAAAACCTCAAACCAAGCTGGGTGATCGACCGACACTTTTTCCTCGGTTGTATGACTTCACCTACTATTTGTCTTAAATGGGTGTCAATTCACCCTCATTTCTTCTCAACATGGTCATACACGTGAGTGGCTAAATTCAGGTCTAAACATTGCCCCCCCAGTCTCATAAGCTTTGGCTGAAAAACCAAGTGGTTGTGAGACTTGAGTAGAATACCTTATATAGCTCGGTTGGATTGACTTGAAAGAAGTTTCGATGGGTGACCCAAACTCGTAACTCTCGAACAAGACAATAAAATTTACGGATTCGGCCGAGTTGGCATACTACCTTGGGCTTTACCCGCTTGTCCAAACTCGATCGTGATGTATTGCTCAACCGGGGTATTATGCTCGGTCGCCAGCCTTCCCAAACCTAAATTCTCTCCCACAAACTTAACCGTACTACACCATGTTGGGGAGCTTGAGCTTGGTTGGTTTATTTAATTGTTAAAATAGTCGGTCATGTATGTCGTCTGAAACATAATGCTCGCCCATGTCCAATACTAGCTGAAACATTGACCGGGACGGCCTAACTTGCAACTTCAGCTGGCACTTAAAGTTCGGCTGAGCACACCCATACTTTACACTTGATCGACTGATGAAGGAAATATCCAAGGTCCAGATGGCTGAGTTCACACTATGACTAGCAGCTGAATGCTTAAACTTGGTGGGGTATAACTTTCAAGTTTGAAAAGTCACCCTTCTGCATGCAAACTGTCAGTTGGCACCCTACCATGATTATATATATATATATATATATATATATTAGCACCGTACCAAGATATTTGTTGCTTTTCTTTCTCCCAGCTGGCACCAAACCAAACCATGATTATATATATATATATATATATATATATATATATTAGCACTATAGCAAGATATTTGTTGCTTTGTTTTCTCCCAACTGACACCAAACCATGATTATATATATATGTATATATATATATAATACATGCACAGCAGCACCAACATTAAATATATATACATATATATATAACAGCACCGTACCTTGGTTATAATATATTAGTTATCCCATTATTATATACACATATCCTTTTAGATACCTCTGACCTGCGTTCCTTCCTTCAGTTTCTTGAAATAAGAGTGAGCTCAATTATCAGTTCCTTCTCGAGATGAGCACATGTCCTTCAAACCAAATTTCTCCCAAACCAAACTGATAACTCAGATCTTTTGCAGTGCGTACCATGAAACCTTGAAATCATTTCTCAGTTGAGGCAGATCCTAAATTGATCTAAGCACTCACCCTGGGGCCTCGCTTTGGTGCCGGCAAGCCACGGTAGACGGGCGATCTGATGCTGGCCGTTACCAAGATGATTTGCGGCCTGTGTATGATGATTTGGAGCAGCACCTTTGGGTCAGGACGAACATTGAGGTACGATGTTCCCATTTTTGCCAGACTGAAATAGCTTGCTTTGCTTTAGTGAAATTTTCATGTTCTATTTTGGGTTTCATCACTTACCCATTGTATCCCTTGTGAGAACATTACCCCTGAAGCACTTCATTAGTTTTGCTTGTAGATGCACAACTCTGGCAACTCTGATATGTAATCTTGCTCAAAAATTTTATAATTTGACTGTGGCATCTGTTAGCATTCTCCGATGATAGGATAAAGGCACAAATCCTTGAGTTTTCTAATTTGAGTTGACTGAACACTGACCTTTAGTCCAAAGGCATAACTTCCAATTTTTCAAAAATTTGAATTTTGAATAACATGCAGACTTTGGTTTCTGTGTTAAACAAGGATCGAAATCTGTCATGCACTGACTATGATTTATTTGCAGGTTTGATTAAACTCCACTGTTGCTAAACAAAATTTTCCATGGCCGATGATAGCTCAGAAACCGAAACGGGGCTAGAGGATAATGAAGCAACAAAAGCACAATTGGCTGTAATGAAAGCACAACTGGCAGAATTCTCAACCAAATTTGAAGCTGCTTTTAGTGCTTCTATGGACAAGCTCCAAAGCTCTGTGATATGTCGGTTGGCAAAGAATAAGGAACCGCAAAGAGAGTGTGTATTAGGACCCCATTACAGCTTGGGTATGCCGCCAGCCATCAACGAGGTTCTAGAAAATTCGTTGGTGGACACATCTTGCTTGACCCGCGGAGCTAGCTGGTATAGTTGGAACACAAATTCTAAACAGCCAGGGAGTTGGCCGAAATCGACACCCTAGTGGAAGAAATGGGTGCCACTGATGGAGCACTTTTTCGGTCGCTCATGGAAAAAATTTGGTATTTATGATAGCATTAAAATGTCCGAACAAGAAATCTACATGGATCGGCCTCTTCTTGTTGCTGCCTTGTGTTTTTGGTCATCTGCTACTAACACCATGAACCTGCCACTCGGGCCAATGAGTCCAACCTTGCTAGATATGGCCGCAATATTTGGTTTTCGGCCGAATGGAGAGGAGATATGTGCCTTAGCTGACCTTCCTTCCTCTTTTCATGCTAGCCTGAGACCCAAAGTGAACAAGGATTCAAGAAAACCAAACAAAAAGCTGATGCCAAAGCGAGGAAGTTGCTTAACTATAGCACTTTCTATGCCGAACATGCAATTGCCGAGGATGTGTCCACGGTCGAGAGGCACGAACCAACACAACATGAGCACGCCGCTTTCCTCTTTTATTGGTTATGCAAATACATGTTTTGCACGAAGTCGAACAAGTACTTGTTCGAGTTTGCTGGTATTGCGGAGGCCCTTAGCTTGGGTAAACCTTTAGCCCTTGGTCCGTTTGTCCTTGCCTATCTTTACCGTACTTTGCGTAATGTGGTGACCAACAATATGACACTAGATGTTGGAGGGCCGTTATGGATGTTCCAGGTATGGGTGCAGCCTTACTTTCATCAGCTTCGACCAAGTCATCCTTTTGATTCCACTGTGATTCTCGGCCGCCAGATCATCTCTCTTGGTCCTCATGCACATTCTGTAGCAGAATGCTTTGCTTTCTTCCTTTCGAAAAAGAGCATGACCAAGGACGAGTTTGCCATATGTTATAGCCGAGACTATCCTTCTTGTCTTGCATTAAACATAATGAAACCATGGGAGAGGTCTTTGGACTTGTCAGTACTTCTACCTTGGGGGAGCATTCTCATTTCTTGAGACATAACCTATGGTCTCAAGGGTACACTGGGTCGGCCAGGGGTTGAGGTTTATCTTCCAAACTTTGTTGCGCGTCAGCTTGGCTTCATACAAAGTTGTCCAGCCTTTTTTCTAATGTCCCGTAATCATTTTTCTTCATGGAGAGATGGGTTTACAGACACCGCGTATTGTTCGGCCATCACTCTTTATTATCAGACTCAGTTTGGCAACTTGAGAGATCCGGCCTGAGCGCCCGCGAACCTGATCATAGAGCAACTCCTACTTTCCAAACTTGGTGGTCAACATTTATCAAGAAGAAACTTGGAGAGGACTTGCGGACAACCGAGCGTATTGCCTTGTATGGATTCCCGGGCTTGTTCACCAACAAAGGTGAGTAATCTCAACCAGACAACTTCCTTTGATCTCAAATACATTTCTAATGTTATGCTTTGTGTTCTAGGCAATGACAAGAAAAACGCATTGGTTGCCAAGTCGAAATCCAAAGAAAAGTCCAAGGAAGGTAAACCCCAACTCATTGTCCGACAATCGCTAATTTCTTTAATTGCTAATTTTTTTTTTTTTTAATCTTTCAGAGCAAACCTCAAAGAAACTAGAATCAAAGTCGGGAAGAGCTCTGCCTACCAAGAAGGTAAAGAAGTCACCTGACGCGGTGGAGAGTTCGGTCACGAATTCGGCTGACATTATGGTTAGTGAAGTCATAATTTTCGAGGGTGATATGGATAATAGCCAAAATGTTCTAGTTGAAAATCACATCATGGCTGGAGCTGAGGATGTGGCCGAAACTATTAATGCCTCAAACAATAACACGGGCTCGGCCGACAGCAGAGGTTCGCCTGATGAAGCACAGTCAGAAAACTTTGAGCACGAGGTAGGTTCATGATTTAAAGTTGTGTGTTTCTCTCATCTTGGTTATATGAATTGTGCCTGGCTAAATGACTTTCTTTATCTTGGTAGAGAGATGACCGCATTGATCACTCTTCGCATCCTCCTGAAAGCAACATGGTTGAAATTGACATGGATGTAAGTTTCTCATATTCCCTTCTTCGATTTTATTTTTTGCTTGTCTGTGATTATTGACTATCCTTTTTTGCAGGATTTGGGTGAGAACCAGCTTCTTAATATCGACCAACCACTCGCAAACTCACATAACCTTGCTAAGGATTCGGAAGACATCGGCGTACTTGGCCGAGAAGCATTGCTTAACCACCAAACACTTGTCCCGGTAAGATATTTCAATCCGGCTTGGTATGCATCACTCCCATATTCTAGAAACAACTTGAACCTTTACTGTTTGTGCAGGTACGAGGAACTCAAAGCAGTTCAACCTTGGAGTTGGTTCTTCTCAATCCAACTGAACCAAATCCTTCTATGTTCAGAATGCTTACCACCTCTCTTACTGAAGGGACGCCTCGAGATGATCAAGCTATCGTTTGCGCCCCATCGTCGGCTGAGCCTGTGGTGAGTGACTCAACAACTTCAAGATTTGTTCGTCCTAGCTGACTCAACAACTTCTCCCCGGGCTCGTTTTTTTTTTTTTTTTGTTTAGGATCAAACAACATGCGATCTTGGTCTGGAGCTACTTCAATTTCTCGATACACTAGATAACAACACGAGCCCGGTGGAGGAAAAGCTTGAAACAACCGAAACCAAGAAGGCACTAGAATCGGTCAGACAATTTTTGGGTTATGATACGAGAGCAGTAACCGAGGCTAGTTCTCTTGCTTTCAAGGAGGCGGTTGAAGTACTTATTTCAGCCAACCATTTATCTCAAGTAGAAGCTTATGAAGTTCATGCCCTTTTGTCCCGTGCAAATTTTAGTCTCTCTCCCTGCCTAGAAGCCCAAAAAGAGTTTGAAACCGGTGAGAAGTTGATGAGTGAGTATACAGAAATTCGCCAGTCTACCGATCTTGGCCAACTTCATAAGTTGAAGACTTCTTTGGATGAGGGAAGGCAAAAAGTGCGTGATTTGAAAAAGCAATTGGTCGAAGCTGAAGAGCAAGTCAAAATCACTTCGGCCTCCATCCGAACCATTGTTCCTCAACAAGATCTCACTAGGTATAGCTTGATTTTGTCATCGGTCAAGTCGTACAACAAGAAGAAATGCATTTTGAAGCGAAAGGTCGACCAAGGTATGGAAGACTTGGAAAAGGTTAAGGAAGTTCTTCGGTCTCTTCTACCCTCTGACTAGTAATTATAGTGGGATTTGGTATTCATTTCGGCCTTATATTTTGTACATGGTCCTAGGACCATAACTCAACCGGTTGCCTTAATTTTGTAAAGTCTAACCGATCTTATTTGTAGGACTCACATTCTATGACCGGTTGATCATTCGGCCGCTATTTTGTCAATGGATTTAACCTCTTTTGACTTCATATATCTCGGCCAACCAGGTTCTAATACTTGTTTTG
>BDJD01000784.1:290140-306530 GCA_002564525.1 Rosa multiflora | reverse complement strand
TCTTGCCCCCCTATACAAAGAAGGAGTAGATCATCGGAGCTTTTGCGGTACACTGCTTCTTTGTATATAACGAAATGTCCAGCCAAGTACCGAGTCTTCCGGTCATGATTACCTTGAGTATTTTTGTGGAACTTGATAATGGGGAGTCTCCAATCATCTGGCTCGATGTCGATAACAAAAACATCCTCTGAGATTCCTCTCTCTTCTAAATCCGGGGGGTTACGTTTGGCAATCTTGATGACTCGGGAGTCGTCTCCTTCGGGGATCCGTAACCCTGAGGCTAATTGGGCCATCTCATTGGCCTCCATGTTCTGTCCCCTTGGGAGGTGGGTGAAAGAGATTCGATCGAACATGTTGGCGAGCTGGTCAGCTAAAGCGTGATAGGATAAAAGTCCCCAGCTTGTGCATTTGAATTCCTTATTCATTTGGTTAATGACCAATTGAGAATCCCCGAACACCAGAACTCGCCGTGCTCCCATCTCTTGGAGAATCTCCAGACCAACACAAAGAGCCTCATATTCTGCCTAATTGTTTGTGCATGTAAAGTCTAGTTGGAAAGCGAACTTGAACTTTTGTCCCTCAGGCGTTTCAATGACAACACCAGCTCCGGCGGAAAATTCAGTACTAGACCCATCAAAATACATGGTCCAGTGGTTATTGGTCATGGAAGCCACATATATGATCCCAATATCAACCTCCTCAGCTCCCTCAAACTCGGTCGAAGAGTGATGAGCAAGAAAGTCAGCCAATGCTTGACCCTTGACTGACTTTTGAGACACATATTGAAACGTGAACTCAGACAACGCCATGGTCCATTTTCCAATTCGGCCTCGTATGATGGGCCGAGTCAGCATGTACTTTACTAAATTGGTCTTGGATATGACTTGGACGACCGAGGGTAACATGTAGTGCCAAAGCCTGATGGCTGAAAAGAATAATTCAAGACAAAGCCTCTCAATAGGCGTGTACTGAGTTTCCACATCGGTGAGGATCCGACTCAAGTAATGAACAGCACATTCCTTGCCATTGTCGTTATCTTGCGCTAGTAGGCTTCCGATTGATTTATCCGATGCCGATATGTATAACTTCAAAGGCCTTCCACGCACTGGGGGTACCAAGACGGGTGGGTTTGATAAGTATTGCTTAAGTAGGTCGAATGCCGCTTGGTGTTCTGTTTTCCAAACAAACTCATCTTCGGCCTTGATTCTCAAAAGTGAAGAAAATGGCTGAATTTTGCCGGCCGAGTTAGAGATGAAGCGCCATAGAAAATTTACTTTTCCCAAGAATGATTAGAGTTCCTTCTTCGTGCTAGGAGCAGGTGCATCCATAATTGCCTTGGCTTTATTTTTGTCGATTTCAATTCCTTTTTTATGCACTACAAAACCAAGGAACATACCGGTCGATACTCCAAAAAGACATTTGTCAGGATTCATTTTTAGTTTGTGAGCTCGCATCAGTACGAATGTCTGTCGAAGGTCGGCCAAATTATTTTGCTTCTTGGCTGACTTTACCACAATGTCATCAATGTATACTTCGACTGTGTGACCAATTAGGTCGTGAAAGATCATATTCATGGCCCTTTGATAGGTTGCTCCAGCGTTTTTGAGTCCAAATGGCATAACTAGCCACTCAAATGTTCCTATTGCGCCTGGGCATCTGAACGCCGTTTTGTGAACATCCTCCCCAGCTATAAAAATTTGGTTGTAGCCAGCGTGCCCGTCCATGAAAGAAAGAATTTCATGTTTGGCCACACCATCCACGAGCAAGTCGGCCACGGGCATTGGGTACTCATCCTTGGGTGTGGCCAAGTTTAGATTTCTAAAATCAACACATATGCGCATTTTGCCATTCTTTTTTCTTACTGGTACAATATTAGATAACCATTCAACATACCTGGCCGTTCGAATGAATCCGGCCCTTAATAAACGTTCCATTTCTTCTTTAATTTCAGGCAAACCCTCGGCGGCACATCGCCGAGGAGGTTGCTTGTAAGGCTTACAATGGGACTGTATAGGCAACCTATGTTCTACTATACTTCTATCTAAACCAGGCATTTCATGGTAACTCCATTCAAAACAATCTTGAAACTCAGTCAGCAGAGCCTTCAAGTCTTCCTTCAACTTGGGTGGTAGGAGCTTGCTGATCCTGACTATCCGTGGCTCCTTGGTGGTCCCTAAATTCAGGTCTTCTAGTGGGTCTTGAGTTTCAGTAAGGTCACCTTCCAACTCGGCCGGTGCGGGGCCGATGTCTTCTAGCTTAAGTTCATCCTCTGGTGCTCCTTCTGTGATAAATTCTAGAAAATTCATGGCCGAATCACTCTGAAGAGAGTTTTCGGCCCAATGGGCCAGCAGTTTCCTCATTGTTGATTCAACCGCGGCCAATGGTGTCTCCTTCTCTAGGCCACTATCCATGGATTATGGGATCAAATAGCTCCGCCAATACTGGCCGCTCCGAGTCCTCGTGGACTTTCTCGGCGCCTAGGGCCAGTGCTCTTCTCATGGTTATCCTTGTAATTCGGCCAGTACCATCCTCCCTCTGAATTTCTGAGCACCCAATTTCCTCCTCGTAGTATTGGGCATCAATTGCATTTGCCAAAGCTTTCAATGGTTGAGAGTCAGCTTCCACTACTTCCACGGTGTCCCCATTCCAGAAAACTAGAAGTTGATGCATGGACAATGGGATGCACATACTCTGATGTATCCAGTCTCTCCCAAGGATAGCATTATAACAAGGTCTGGAATCTATGACAAAAAAACCGGTCATCATGCTCTTGTTGCCTACGGTGACCTCTAAGGGTAGAATTCCCTTGGTTCGCTTCCTACCACCTGAAAAATCTCGGATGGCGATCTCAGATGATACAATATCTTTGTCGGTCTTCTTCAATTTTTCGGCAATCGAAATAGGAATAACATTCACGGCTGCTCCACCATCTACCAACACTTTAGAGATTGGATATCCCTCGAAATGAGCCGTGATATACAATGGCTTGATATGCTTAGACATAGCTGGTGTTGGCTTTGGAAAGTAGGCTTTGGCTAAGTCCTGTGCTGGAGCTTGGCATTCAACTTCTTCTCGCACATCCCCTTCCATTCCATTCAATTGTCCCGGCTGAGCTTGAAACTCGGACGGAAGCACATACACCATATCGATGGCCGTTTCTCCTTTATCTGCGGTCTGAGCTGACCGTACGACCTCGACTTCATTCCCGTTCCACAAAACAAGAAGTTGGTGTACTGGAGAAGGGATACAAGTATTCTGGTGGATCCAATCACGACCCAGTATGGCAGTGCATGAATTATCAGTGGGAACGATGAAGAAACAAGTTGTTGAGCTTTTCTTTCCTACAGTTACCGTCAATGGCAATGCCCCTCTGACTTCAGCCTCTTCCCCTGTATAGTCGTAAACAGAAATATCAGTTGGAACAAAGCCATACCTGGCAGGGTGGAGTTGACGTATAACGAAGTAAGGAAGGATGTTGACAGCTGCTCCGCCATCCACTAAAACCCTCGAAAATCTGTATCCACCTATACAAGCATCAATGAGGATGGGATCTTTGACTTGGATCATGGATTCACTCGGCCGAGAAAAATATACACCAGCCAAATCTCTCTCTTTTTGCACCAAGTCGAAATCATCCTTAGTTGTTGTCAGAACGCTAATCATATTCACCACAAAGTTACCAATGTCCTGAGATGTTGGGACAGTAGCTTCCTCGGCCTCCCTGGCCGAAGGTTGCACACTTGTCTCAGTCAAAGTGTTCTTGGTGGTATCGACTGACGAATTGGAGGTTAGAACGTCAGGAACCTGATCAACATCATCGTAGTCAACTTGTTCATCATAACACCCTATGTCATCATAATCCCCCATATCCTCATCCAATAGGTCATCATCGTCCTCCAACAGGCCCTAATCGCCTTGGCCATCGACTTCAAGATCTAAGTCATCTAAATACTGGTCTTGTTTATCATTTGTGTCAGTGTCAGTGTCTTCTAACCATTTGGCCAAATCTTGGTTTGCTTGGGCTTGTTGACGATTTTCTTCTTCGCGGACATGGTGGTTGAAATGTTTCATCAAATCTCTTTCCTGAGAAGTCATCCCATATATCTCGACCGCAGATTGGATCTTATGGAACCTCTTCAAATACTTCAGGTCCCTATCTGAGATTGGAATTTTCTCATTACCAACTTTAAGCCTGATATTTGGCTCTCACTCCTCTTCTCACATTAGGTGCCCAAAGTTCTTCGCATCTGTTGCGATCCCTACGCACCTCATTTAAAAGCTTTCTTTCCTCCTTGGTCAAACCATACCAATCAATGGCCGAATGCAAAAGATGATAATTTCGCATAGTTATGAGTCATTCCGCCGTAAAGGGTGGATCTCGATTCCTATCCACTACAACCAACGGTTTTGGGTAAGGGGCCTCTTTAAAGTGAACCTTCAATACCCCCTTCCTGCTTGAGTCGATTTGCATGTCTTCAGTATCCCGAGTTGATTTATCCACAGGAGGATCAGTGCTCTTTTTCACATATGTTCTAAACCTTCTCGGTGCCGTTTCGTATCCAGACCTTTTAACGGGTCGCGGAGGTGAAGTTCTGGTTGTCTAGCTCAGTCGGGATTTCTTAGCCTCGGCTACTTGCCTTTGCTGTCTTCGCAATTGTGTTTTCGTCATGGGGACAATTGGCTGGTCCCTTGAAACACGGCCGTGCCAACGGTTGTCAGAAACCACAGGAGGCTTGAAAGTCCTTAGTGGCCGGGAGTTTCCATCATGGTTATAGCTATCACGACTACAACCTTCGTCTCTAGGATATCTCTTTTTGTCCTTCTCGTTTCGGCCGTAATATTCTTCATCATAAAATGGCCGATCAAAGTTCAGGCGCAGCCTAACTGGCTCCCTTTCGGAAAATCTTCTGTCCGGTTTATCAAGACGATGGAACACACCCTTCGGACTTCCCCGTGGACTGTGTGGACCGTACTTGTTCAATATATCTGGGGTCAATGGTCGCTTTGTGGTAACTTGAGACCTGAATCTCTGTTTGTCCATCTCGGCTTTACCTTCTTCAGCCGAGATAATTCCTTTACCCCGAGGTTCTACTCTGGAATACACCTTTTCAGGTGTATTCCCTATTCTGGCTCCTGTTGGTGCACTCTCGGCTTTCTGAGCCGAATTAGAAGTTTTATCAACCTGCTCTGGTCTTTGGAGTTTTAAAACTCCTTCAAGCATGACTTCTTCCTGGCAATGAGTGCATAAAATAGCTACTTTTGGTGGCTCGAGCTTGATACTCCCAATAGTGAGTCCTCCGGCCGTTGGCTGGGCCGATGATTGGAGCCTACCAGTAGTCTTGCTAGCATCTGCCGATTTGCTTGGAGCCTACCAGTAGTCTTGCTAGCATCTGCCGATTTGCTTGGAGCATCCCCATCCTTGGGGACTCTGACATATACCATGTTCACTTGAGCTTCGGGAAATGGGTTGGTGTCAACCTTCATTACTGGATTACTTTCAGGGAACTTGAGGGTTCCTGCGTCAGTGAGATCCTGTATCATATCACGAAAAATAACACAGTTGTTAGTTGCATGCTTCCATGAATTATGATACTTGCAAAAAGTCTTCCCCTTGATCTCTTCGGCCTTGGGGAGTATATGGCCGAAAGAAAGTTGAATCATTTTCTCAGCCAAGAGTTGATCAAAGATCAAATCGGCCTTAGCTATATTGAAAGCGTAAGTGCGTGCGTTAGTCTTTGTCGTGTTTGTGCTTTGGGTTAGTGGTGGTTTGGTTTGCTTTGGGTCAACCCATTCTAAAGCTTTGCACACACGGGGCTGCTTAATCACCACTTCGGCCGAATCCACTTCAACCGAGTCTTCGTTTAAATCCGCTCCAAACTGGTCGGCCGCATTAACGGCCTGATTCTTGTAATATGTACCCTTTGATGCTGCCCGCTTTTGAGCTTCCCCCCTTAAGATGGCATCATATAGGTCGATTCTTGTCTCGAGCTCGAATAGATCATTGAAGGTAACACCTTCAAAATGTTCTCTGAATTTGAAGCTCAAACCAGCTACCGCCATATCTACGAACTCTGATTCAGGTAGTCTTACTCGGCATCGTGCTCTAGCTAATTTGAAGTGGCTTAAGTATTCTTGTGCAGTCTCATGACTCATCTGAGACGTCTTGGCTAAGTCAGCCAACCTGATCTCTTGTTGCGCTCGATAATATTGGTCATGGAAAGCTCGTTCCATTTCCCTCCAATTATTGACTTAGTTGGGTGGGAGATTGATGAACCAAGTGAAGGCTGGTCCCGTGAGGGAGTGGACGAATAGCCTTAGCTTGTTGTCGTCAGAGCTAGCCTCTCCGCGCTGGGCCGTTAATCGGCCAATGTGTTCTACAGTGGATTGATATGCATCTCCAGAGAACAATGTGAATGAGGGAATGCGATATCCTGCTGGGTACGGGATGGTATAAATATATGCAGGATATGGTTTAGCATAACTTGGTCTCTCTACCCGTCTTGGTAAGACTCCCATAAGATCTTCAACTAAATTTTGAAACTTATTGAGCCGAACTGGTCGGTCTTGACCTCCTCCTTGATGATTGTTCTGCTGATGGTTTTGAGCCACATTGTTGTTTACTTGGTTCGGCTGAGGGATGAATCCTTGGCCAAATCCCATTTCGGGTGGCATGCCATAAAGCGGATACGGCATCCTTGGCTGCTGTTGCATATTCATCTGGTTTGTAGCAACTATGTTGACTTGGTTGGGTTGGATTTAAGCTTGCGTGTTATGCTGATGTCCCACGATTTCGTGCGCTCCATTATTCCCGTTAGCCAACAATTGTTGGTATATGAGGAGTAGGGTGTTATTGAGATTTCCCATTTGGGTACTAGTGTTATTGTTGATGTTTGCTGCCAAGTCTCGACCCAACCCATCTACTGAGAGCCTTAACTCATGGACAGTCCTCCTAGACTCATCGGCCATCATTCGAGCCATCTCCTCGGCCGAAGGGTTGAAATTTGGAGAAATCCCCCATTGGTTTTGTCCAGATTGTGATAAGTTTTGATGCGAAAGAACCATTTGTCCATTAGCCAACAATTGTTGGTAGATGAGGAGTAGGGTGTTATTGAGATTTCCCATTTGGGTACTAGTGTTATTGTTGATGCTTGCTGCCAAGTCTCAACCCAAACCATCTACTGAGAGCCTTAACTCATGGACAGTCCTCCTAGACTCATCGGCCATCATTCGAGCCATCTCCTCGGCCGAAGGGTTGAAATTTGGAGAAATCCCCCATTGGTTTTGTCCAGATTGTGATAAGTTTTGATGCGAAAGAACCATTTGTCCAGAAGACATTCCAAATGGTGTTACAGATGTAGATTCGGTTTGAATGCTTGGTACGATCATGGCCATACTTGGCACTCCTATGGTTGAGGTGTTGGTAGCCCCTAGGACGGCTTGGGTTGTGGCCATAGGTCCCTGGCCAGTTGTGATCGTAGATGTGACCGGGGTTGAGGTACGTGATGGTGTCACACTACCTGACGTCCCTGACCCACTACTCATGGCTAAAGTTGTTCTTGTATACTTTCGCTTCGGACACTCGGCCGAGGTATGGCCGACTTCGTTGCACTTAAGACAAGTATTTCCCCGGTATATTGAGTACGGATTGGAGTGCATCCAAAAATGACGCCTTAGTGTTTTATATCCCACCGGGCGTGCCAAAAGATGTTTGCCTCAAAATTGTCTCGGCCGAAATGAAAGCCGAGGGACTTGTGGTTGAATCGTCCTTCTGAAATTGCGCGGGCGTGCCAACTCGCGACCGAATGGCTAAACGAGGTTTTTGATTTGAATGGTGCGTGATCTGGCTTCTTTCAAATGATTGTAGGCCGAGGAAGGAACCCTCTCGGCCTTTAGGTTCTGATGCCTCTGTTGCAAGGACTTCGGTTAGGCTTCAATCCCGACCGGGATCTTGCGAGGTTTCTGATTTGAATGGTGCGTGATCTGACTTCTTTCAAATGATTGTAGGCCGAGGAAGGAACCCTCTCGGCCTTTAGGTTCTGATGCCTCTGTTGCAAGGACTTCGGTTAGGCTTCAATCCCGACCGGGATCTTCTATCACACTCACTTCTTGGGTAAACTCAAAGGTTCGGGTGACAAGCGAGAGATCTATTGGGTGAAGATACTCACAAATCACGGTAAAGACGAAGGTGAAGTGGATTCGGTTGTCAAAATGTTGTGAGATGATATGTGTGTGAACGGCGAATCGCATCAATCCAATCCGTACTGGCCGAAAGAGATCAATGGATGATAAATCTACGTTACGAACTACTCCTAAGTGCGAAAAGTAAAGTGCATATAAAATAAAGAACAAGAAAGTAAAATGCTTGAATGTAACGACTGAAATAAAAGTAAGAAACTAAAAATGAAAACAAGTTATGAAAGTTGAATAGAAGGCAAAGTACCTATGAAAGAGTAAGAGAAAAGTTTGAGTAAAAGTTGTATATTGATTTGTTTGTGTGGTGCAGGACCTCTTTACAATGATTTACAATGTGCTATATATAAAAGTCAAAAACTCTAGCTAACTTGTCCTCCAAGACGTGGAATTGAAGTAGGATTCTCCTTCCTTTTAGGATTGATTCATCTCGTAAAGCTCCGACTTTGCTGATATCTGAGACCTTCAAAATTAATATCATAGATTGACTCGAACTCCTTCCTTGCGAGGATTCCTCAGTCGACACTGTTGCCTAAACTTGGCCGAACATTAATTTTCCTTTCGGCCCACATGAGTAACCACCCTTTTGAACCTAGATTAAAACGAACATATGGCCGATGGTCCAACTTTGTTGATTTTTGGGTCGTCTGTTGCTAAAACCTCAAACCAAGCTGGGTGATCGACCGACACTTTTTCCTCGGTTGTATGACTTCACCAACTATTTGTCTTAAATGGGTGTCAATTCACCCTCATTTCTTCTCAACATGGTCATACACGTGAATGGCTAAATTCAGGTCCAAACAGAGCTATGCGGGAAAATCACTCTAGGTTCCATGTTAGAAGCTAGGTTAAGTTGAAGACATCATTCTCTTAACATATCAAGTATGAAAGGTTAATAGGTTAAGTTCAACGCATCATTGGCTTAGCTTGAGTAAAGACATTCAATTGAAAAGGAGCATATAGGTTAACAAATCTTAGGTGAAACATGGTCTAGTGGTGTATGGTTGTTCCTAGCTATTGTTTATCTCATCTATTTTTAAAACCCAAAAACAATTCTTTATTTTCGTCACTTTCTGTTTTCAGTTTTCTTTATTTTATTTAGTATAGTAAATTAACTCAGATTCCCCTGAAATATTGTGTGAGCCGTTCTTAGCGTATCTAGTTCGTGTCTGCAAATTTTCATAATTTTTAGTTGAGTCTAGTTAATTTCGTCTTTATTATAGGTCAGTTTTAGTGTTTTGTCTGTTTTCGAGTCTAGATTTGCATATTAAGCACAATCCTCTGTGGGAGACCCCTTCCTTCGTATACTACGATTGACTAATATTTGTGATTGCAGGGTTAAATTATTATGCCTATTTTAGGTGTATCAATTGACTCATTAGTTTCTCTAAAATGTGCTTCCTTCTACATTCATTAGAGGTAATATAAAGGTGTTCAATTCCATTCTCACAGTCAGTTTCTATATGATAACCGTTGGCACGAATATCTTTGAAACCTAACAAGGTTCAATTAGCTCTTAGTGCATACAGAAAGTCTGTGACATTAAACATTGTGCCATTAGGCAGCAAAAATTTGACAGTTCCTCGCTCTTTTATTACGTGTGATGATCCAATCATCGTAGTCACAGAAGAATTATAAGCCATTAATTCAATGAATAATTGTCTATTCCTTAATATGGTGTGGGTAGTCCCACTATCAACTAAGCACTCAAGTTCTCCTCGATTCATTCCTACAAATAAATGGGAGGTATTATTAATTAATTTAGAAAATATATCTCATATTCTTTAGAGTATTTCTATTTTAGTAGAATGATAATCTTTTCATTCTAATAAAATTTTTTTCTCTCTAGATGTATTGCTTTACATCGTTATGGTGCTATTTCGAACCATGTAAATATGTGTAGTAAATAAAAATCGAATAAATTCAATGCTTCAGAATTAAATCTGAAATTTATTAATGAGCTAACGATAATCAAATCAAGGTCTTGTTCAGAAATCTAATTCATCAAACCATCATTGAAATAAACTTTAAGACCAAGGAATAGTCTAATTAAAAATGAGGCATTATGCCTTCACAATTGTTTTTGGAAAATAAAATAAATAAAGCAGATCAGTCAAAATCTAGGGCATCGATTAACTAAGCAAGTTCCTTATTGCCATTAAAGTCTACAATTGTGAGGTTGACGTCTGGGTTATGGCCTCCTTCTTCCATATAGTGAGCCTCTTGTTCTTTAGACTCCCTATACCTCTTGTAATTGGCTGCCACTCTGTTGCTTGCTTGGTAGTTCTTATACCAATGCCCAGTGACTCCACACCTATAGCATGGTTCATTGCCAACTCTATCCTGTTTGACTGAAGGGTTCTTAGGTGCCATTTGCACCTTGTTTCCATGACCACTAGGGCTAGCACCACCATCTCTGAGCCATACATTGGGAGGGCCTCCACGGCCCGTACCATGACCCCCACGTCCCTTGCCACGTGGTGCATTGTTGCCACGTGGGTAGGGATCAGCACATCCAACCCCCTTTGCATTGGGGTTCTTTCCACCTTTCACTTTGCCATAATTAGCCTCGGGAATTTTCTTTATCCTAACAAGTCTGGCATTATTGTTCAAAAGAACCTCATTGTACATCTCAACCACTTGTAGTAGGTTGATCAACTTTTTGAAGGTTGTGATTTCTTTGTTGTCATTCTCCAGCCTATACTGGTTTGCTAGTATAAGTGCTGAAGTAGGAAAAATAGAAAGAGTTTTCTGGATCATATCATCTTCTGTGAGTTCATTTCCACAGAAATTTAGACGTGCCTTTAGGCGCAACATGTTCTTATTGAAGTCATTAACCCTTTTGTAGTCAAGCAAGCATATTTCATTCCACTAAACGGTAAGTTCTGGGAGCAAAGTATCATGAATGTTCCCAAAACGTCCCTTAAGGGCATCTCACAGTTCTTTGGGTATCTTCAACTGAAGGTACTCCCAGCCTAGGCTAGGATCAATATGTCGCCTCAGAAATATTAAGGCATTTGCTTTCACCTTGTCAGACGGTCCATCGTCTTTGGGGTCAGTGGGAGTTTTGATGGTGGCAGTGTAGTCTTTTGCCACAGAGGCAGTTTCTACATTGGAAACCCAACGGTGGTACTCAAGTCCTTCTGAGTCCAAAAATGTCAAATTCAGGTTCAGTTAGATCAGCCATCTACATAAACAAGAGGGAATATATAAATTACGCAGTCATAAAGACATCCACATGAATTATTTTTCAAAAATATGAATTAGATTTCAAGACCAAGATTCGTAATGGTCACATATTTTTTTCAATGCTATAAGAAAATGGTTTATCACTGTAAGTGTGTATGTATAATGCGCATGAATTTTCATTATCATGGCAAAATGGAATTTATATGTTGCATTCTAAAAATAACCATAGCACATGTAATAATAAATAAAACACAGCATATATAAAAATAAAGTACATGGCATGATCAAAATTCACAAATATACACCAAAATATATGTTACACATAATAATAGCAATAATATATCATGCGTAAAATAAAATATAAACAATAGCATAATATAAAGGCATGCTTACAATTATATAAACGTAAATAAAAAATCACAAAACATGCTCAAAATTTTATAAATTGTTGAAGTAAATCCAGAATATGTGTCTGGCTCAAACTCGAGGTTACCTACTCTAGTTGAAATATGATTTATATTAGAGATATTCTCGGAGAATCTTAGGAGATATCCAATCAATGTACGATTATGTTTCCATGTACAACTCTATCTCTATGCTTGTAATCCTCTATATAAAGATGCCCCTACTATCAATGAAAGTATGACTCAATTCTCTCCCAATTTAGTTTTCCTTAAACACGTTATCAGCACGAACCCCTAACCCTGAAACAAGAAGCCAAACCCTGATTCAAGAAGCTAAAAACCTTGAATCCGAATATAAAACTTTGAAGCCTTTTCTGCCTCCACCTCACACATTGAAGAACTCAATTCCAGGAATCCAGAACCGGCTGCGGCACCCTAAGAACCGGCAGGAAACCTACCGAACCAGCCACCGGAAGCTCCATACAACTCGCAGCAAATATTCCACCAGTTCACCATCTTCCGAACCTCCAATTTCCATCAAATTTTGATAGTAGAAGCCCACTAATCTGAAGTTTCAGGAACCGGAAGAAAAAGTTTAAAAACCAGCCTAAAAATAAGTGAACCGGCCACCTGAGCATCTGTATCTTGAACCTGCAGAAAAGAAGAAGAGAAGAAAAGAAAGAAAGAAAAAAAGGGGGGGAAAGGAAACGAAGCCCAGAAGCCCAAGAAGCCCAAGACCAAGCCCAAGGCAGAGGCCCACTGACGCAGGCCCACTGCCATGGCAGCATAGGGACCCACTACCACATCAGAACTGCCACGTCATCACTTCACATCAGCAGCAGGACCCACTGCCACGTCATCCCTCCGGTCAACTCCAGTCAATGACTTTTCCGGCCACTTTTCTGGCCACTTTTTCCAATCAAATTTTCCGGCGACCTATTTCCCGGTATTTTTTACTAAACGTTCCCCTTTTTTTAGAGTTTTTAAATTTAATTTCTCTTCTTTATCGGGGAGTTGCAACCTCTTTTTTTCTACCTCCCTTTCTTTATCATAGGGGAGACCAAATTAAGCCGAACTGTGGGGGTTCGTGCTCACTCCAAGCTTGGAGCTTGTAGAGTTCTCCAAACTTAGAGTTTGTTGAGATAAAACGATCGACCGCAAACATCATTGTTTCGATCTAATCCAACCCTTCTTGGAATCGAATTTCTTGGAAGCGAATACACTCGGAAATTCCTAATTTCTTGGAAGCGACTACGCTCAGAAATTTTATTTGTTTCCGTGGTAGCGTTTTTCGCTCCGAAACTAACCCTAATTTCTTGTTCTCTTTCAGGATGAGTAACCTGAACAAATTGGACTTTTCTCCATTGGGAACAACTGGCTCTGAATATCACAGGTGGGTTCGTGATATCCGCCAGCATCTCAAGGTCGATGGAATATTGGATACGATTCTCGAGCCTAGCCAGGACGTGCTAACTGTTGAGCAAGCTCAAGCTTTGGAAGCAAATAGAGCAACCTTAGAGGAAAATAAGGCGAAAGCCATCATCTTAATGACTCGTCATATGGATGATTCGCTGTAGTACGAGTGTATGAATGAAGAAGACCCCATAAGGTTGTGGGTCTCACTCGAAGATAGATTTGACAACATCCGTGACTCCCTGCTTCCTGACCTAGAAGTGAGATGGCATAGCCTCCGCTTCTTTGATTTCAAGTCAGTTCTTGTCTACAACTCGGAAGCATTTCGCATTAAATCCTTAATGGAATTCTGTGGTAAAGAGAACACAAATGCGATGTTGATTGAGAAGACTCTCTCTACTTTCCCCGTCTCTGCATTGATGGTTGCTAAGAACTTGATACACCCAAAATAGACGCTCAATTTACAAACCATGAACGCATGCATAAGTTCTTATTACTTCGGAATACTTCCCTAGATGACCCAAGCAAGATGAACGCACCATTACTCAGCCTTTAGAATAAACAATCAAGGTATAGAACGCTATCCTATCAACAATTCATTCTAAGCATTAATCACATGTGGAAGTTTGATCGAAACAAGTATGCAAAACTAGTGTGGAACGCCTACCTAGCATGCAATCCTTTTTATTTGGTTTCACCTATTGTCCTATAGGTTTTACTACCATCGAAACAAGCATTATTAGCCGTTTAGGAGATTAAAATACCTATTTCTAGCCCCACTTACAAGTTCATAATGTTCTATGCACGCGTTCATGAACATAAACAAGTAAGAGTTATCCATAAACCAAAACCAAATAAACAATTTCACAACAAAGCAATCACAAAACTAGGAATCAAAATATTGTCAAAAACATATCTTAGGGGCTTCAAACCTCGCCCCTAACAAAAGTAGATTAGCCACACATTGTCTCAAAATTCACAACTAGAAACATATATGAGTTTGATTTACAAGAAAGTAAAAACCGTAAAGGGAAGAAGATGAGAGCCACGAATACATTTTTAGGCAGCCTTGAACGCAAGAACTCCCTTCAAGATGGTACACGGCAAGGCTTGATGAAGATGGATGATGGTGTGCACGGTTTTTGCTCTTGGAGGACTTGGGAATTTCAAGACTTTGTGTGCTAGGGTTTTTGGCAGAAGATGGCGCTGTAGTGGTGGTGGTTTTCAATGTGTTCAGAGCCTTTAGATGTATGTGGAGCACCCTCCAAGTTTCCTTTTCCAATTCTGGTTTGAAAACCTCCCCTAGTTGCTTGAGGATTACTCTGATTGGTGCACAATTAAATGATTTCCAAGCCATAATAATCTTCTAAAAATCTTGAGGAATCCTTATAGGACTCTCCTTCATATTTGCAGCAGCAATAACCTTCCAAAAATGCACCCAAAATTCGTCCACAAAAGATTTCTGCCAAACAGTCCTGTTTCTACTAGGATTCGATTTCTTACTCTGAAGCTTCCTTCTTGGACAAGAAACAACTTCGTCTTGACAAGTTTCTGGATGGTTATTTACTCCCACTTGTTCTATGACATCATATATTCTATATTGATCAACAAATTCCTGGAAAAACTCCAATTAAATCACCGGAAAAGATCTCCCAAAAATCTTCGTGAAAAGCTGACAGTTTCTGCCTTATCGGGAAGCCTAGTTTGTGCTTGATTTCCTGCTGCCTCGTTGACACTTCTGACCAGTTATTTAGTTCTTGTTGAAGTATAACATCATGTGTTCAACTATCGCTGGCCGTTTCTGCAAAGATGCATCTGGAAGGGTGTAAGAATTTCTCCTCAAAACCGTTCCCAGAAAGCTGATTCTGAAACTGCAGTTTTCTGCTTTGCAGCAACTGTTTTGTACAATGAATTCCGTGGACTTCCCTAGTAATTTATGGCCAAAAGGTTGATCAAACTTGGTCCTTTGCATCAGTACTTCATTATCCATGGCTTCTTTGCTCCCTTTCAGCTCTTATTTCTCTTGAGCTACTTGACGAACTACCTAAAAGAAAAACAAAGTGAAAACAGACTTTAAAGGAAATAGCTAAGAAAAGTGTAAATGTTTCACATTATATTTATTGCATTTTATGCTCCTATCAAATTACCCCACCCTTAGCTTTTGCTAGTCCCTTAGCAAAATCAAAACTAAGAAAATAAAACAAGAACTCAAAAGACTCAAAACAAACAATGCCTTCAACATTGTTGACTCAGAAATCTCTTACTTTCATTGCATCAAGATTAGCACGCAACCAAGAATCAATCATGAGTAATTCGAGAGTTAATTAAAACATATATATGGGTGGAGCTTAGCATGTATCCAACAAGTATGATTCAAACCTCACAGGATTCACCACTCTTTCTTCTCTCAGATCAAGGCTAATGCTTAAAAGCTTTTTCACTCAAATATATGTGAGAGATGATAATATTTTCGACAAAAAAAAAGCTCACATATATAAAGAAAGAAAGGCTATGTCGAAATATATGCATTTTTTTTTTCTTTTACGATCTCATGAAGGATACCAACTACTTGCCGGACGGACCGAACCATATGCTCAACTCTTGTAACCAATCTCCACAGATCAAAGGCTGCCCATCTTAAGGATCAAAGAGGTCTTACTTTAAGGTTGTAATGAGGCCAAGGTTTATGGGTTTAAAGAAACGAAAGGGTAAGGAAAAATCACAAAGTGTTCTAAAAACCTAGCGGAGCCTTCATTGAAGCATTGAGACGTCTTCTTTTAGTCACCAAGGCATCTTGCAACGTTGAAGCTTCTTGTGTGTGTTTATTGGGGGCCGGATGTCATTGTGTTGGACCCTTACTTCATTCTAACATTCCTTTGAACACTTGTGAAATAGGACAAAGACCAAATTCATCGTACTTAGGCCTTCACTTCAAAACAAACTCCTTATCCACAATGGGGGGACTAAAATCCACACATACTTACACTTTTTTTTTTCTTTTTATTGCCGTATACTTTTTTTTCTTCTTTTTTTGGCATACATATTTTTCTTCTTTCTCATGAACAAGTCTTTCCCCCACACTTATTCCTTCTCATCATCTCTTTTGTAGTGCCTTCAAAATCTTATATGTTTCGTGAATTAGCTCCACTAAATCCTTAGAACAAGGGTAGGGATATAACTATACTAAGGTTTAA
>BDJD01000784.1:235451-289991 GCA_002564525.1 Rosa multiflora | reverse complement strand
GGGTTATTATGAATCAAAACTCATCATCAACATGCTCATAATTCTGTACCAAGGTCATCAAAAACCACATCTACTACACAATCATATGCTTTATATATATCGTAATTAACCAAAGAATTATTTTAACATCATCTCAATGTTGTGATCCTATTTTATCCATAATTTCAGAGATTAAGTTCATCCCAGACAGTTGAAAGCAACCTAAGACTCGAACAACAGAACAAAAACTGAAAACAAGAACTAAAGACTCCAAAAGAAAGAAAATAACTAACAAAATTTATTTTTTTTCAGATTTTTTTTCAATTTTTTTTTTAAATTGTTTTTTTTTTGGTTTTTTAATAAGACTAAAATTGGATTCCCTTCCCCCACACTTGAATCATACATTGCCCTCAATGTATGGCAAATTTAATCAAACAATGCATAATAGAAGCATAAAGAGAGGAAATCAAAAAAAAATTAAAAGAAGAAAGGTGAGAAGGTTCATCCCTTGTAGACCTCCCAATGCTCACGACCTGTGGAGATGACAACAAAAGACCCCAACCTCAAGACCATAAGGTCTTGACTTCCTAACGTAAGCTCCATGCGAAGTTTTGTTGCAGCTTTGGAAACCATAAGTTTATGTCGGCAGCCCATGTTCCAGGTCCCATAAATTCTCTATGAAGCTTCAGATGACTATGATACCACTTGGAGGTGAAATTGGACATTGCTAGCTCTTTGTGCATATGTGGAACACCTTCTAACTCCAAGCGGTTTGAAAGTTATAGCCCTGCAAAGTTAGAGAAAAAGCAGAAATTGGAACAGAAAACCTGGCAAAGTGACCTTTACCTACTCAAACCTTTATTCCGGGAGCATCACTGGTGCAATGGACGCGATTTTTGGCCTGAAGGTAGTATACATATAGAGCTTTGAGGACATGTAAAGAACTAGTCATTTGAACCACGGAGATACGCCCAGTTTTTCCTTTTCTGTGACACAACTGCACAGTTTTCTGTTTTCCTGGACTGACCTTGCTGCATTCAAACTGGAACTGGGAACGTATATGAACTCCGAATCCAGTTCTGTAAAAACCCACAGAAACTAGACTCAATGATCTTTCGATTCATATATGGCACGTCTTCTGGTTCCTTCTGAACTAAAAACGGCAGTTGTCTAAATTAAACGGAATGTATGGTCAGTACTCTGTTTTTACAGAAGCAACACTTTTCACACTTCTCTACAACCTTATGACCTGCACACAAACTAGAAACATAAAAAGAAACTAAATAGAAAACGAAGAAAGAAAGAAAACATCCTTTGGGTTGCCTCCCAAGAAGCGCTTGGTTTAAAGTCTTCAGCCTGACATAGCAGCTCTTCATCAAGAGTAATCAAGAGGTTTAGGCCGCGGTTCGATCAGATGCTTAAGCTTCTTCAAAGATGTTTCATGGGCCCTTTCTAGCAACTTAGGTAACTTGGGAGCAATGGAAAGATAGGATTTGCTGCTTCTCTTCTTCCATTGTCTCCTTCTTCTCTTAAGTTCAACAGTCACGGCTACAATGATCTCCTTAATAAGCAATCCTCCCTTGTGCCTCATATCCTTTTGGATCATCATTAGGTAACATGATTGTTTCAGGCACTTGGGGCACATTTGCATGAAGCTCATCCTTACTTTCTTCATGATAGGATTCCTCATCATCAAAGGGATCTTCCATTTCCCACTTTTCAAGCTCGGTCATGTAGTGATCCTCAAAAATCTCAACGTTGAGTGGCTCTTTATAAGACTCCTCCAAATCCATTACTTCATCCTCATCAAATGTTGAATCATGGACTGCATCATGAGGTTGACACAAAGCCGTAGTTGTCGGGAGCTCCCCTAAAGTTGCCATCGGTTTAGAACGGTACTCCTGAGATATAAAGGTCTCCCAACGCCTTTGAGTTTCTGCCCAAGCATCATCACCCTCACGAGTGTGCTGAATAGAAGCATTCAAAGCTTGTTGTCCCTGAATCACAACTTGAGTAGCAGCATTTAGTTCCTTAATAATCTCATCATAATTATTAGACATACCTGAGTTTTGAGAAAGTGGTGCTTGTGGCCAATAGTCATGGTATGAATATGGAGAAGCTTCGAACTCCTTGAAAGATCCTTGTTGCACGTTTGGATAGTCATAACACGAAGAGTAAGGAGGAATATCCCTTGCCGGATTGTATGGACGTGAATAATAATTATTCCAATGCCCTTGGTTGTCATGAAATCCTCAAAGCATGGTATTTTGATCATAGTATCCTTGATATTGGATGCTTGGACATGTCTCCTTAGAATGACCAACTATGGAGCATATGGAACACACCTCGTAAGATTGATACCACATTGAAAAACAAAACAAAAATTGAAGTTAGTAATATATAAAAAATAATAATAATAATAATAAATAAAACCAAACAATGTGAAAAATAAGTATTTTTCAATCCCCGGCAACGGCGCCAAAAATTGATACGCCCAAAATAGACGCTCAATTTAACCCTGCAATGATGTAGTCGTCAGTAGTAAAGGATAAGCAGGGATCGTTCGATGCCAGAGATTGAGGGTAACTATATTAATCACACAAAAGAAAACAAAATTAAATTAAACTAACAAATAAAAAAGAATAACCAAATCTGAACTAAACCAAAAAAAAACGTCAAACAACAAAAAGAAAAGAGAGAAAGATGGAGGGACAGAGAGGAGGATTGCAGAGGCGTTGCAATCCTGAAACACACTAAACTGGGGGTTTTTGGGTTTTTAACAAAAATAAACAGAAAATAAAGAAAAGAACACAATTTTGAATTTAACTAGTGTGGAACGCCTACCTAGCATGCAATCCTTTTTATTTGGTTTCACCTATTGTCCTATAGGTTTTACTACCATCGAAACAAGCATTATTAGCCGTTTAGGAGATTAAAATACCTATTTCTAGCCCCACTTACAAGTTCATAATGTTCTATGCACGCGTTCATGAACATAAACAAGTAAGAGTTATCCATAAACCAAAACCAAATAAACAATTTCACAACAAAGCAATCACAAAACTAGGAATCAAAATATTGTCAAAAACATATCTTAGGGGCTTCAAACCTCGCCCCTAACAAAAGTAGATTAGCCACACATTGTCTCAAAATTCACAACTAGAAACATATAAGTTTGAATTACAAGAAAATAAAAACCGTAAAGGGCAGAAGATGAGAGCCACAAATTCACTTTTAGGCAGCCTTGGACTCAAGAACTCCCCTCAAGATGGTACACGGCAAGGCTTGATGAAGATGGATGATGGTGTGCACGGTTTTTGCTCTTGGAGGACTTGGGAATTTCAAGACTTTGTGTGCTAGGGTTTTTGGCAGAAGATGGCTCTGTTGTGGTGGTGGTTTTCAATGTGTTCAGAGCCTTTAGATGTATGTGGAGCACCCTCCAAGTTTCCTTTTCCAATTCTGGTTTGAAAACCTCCCCTAGTTGCTTGAGGATTACTCTGATTGGTGCACAATTAAATGATTTCCAAGCCATAATAATCTTCTAAAAATCTTGAGGAATCCTTATAGGACTCTCCTTTATATTTGCAGCAGCAATAACCTTCCAAAAATGCACCCAAAATTCGTCCACAAAAGATTTCTGCCAAACAGTCTTGTTTCGACTAGGATTCGATTTCTTACTCTGAAGCTTCCTTCTTGGACAAGAAACAACTTCATCTTGACAAGTTTCTGGATGGTTCTTGACTCCCACGTGTTCTGTGACATCATATATTCTAGATTGATCAACAACTTCTAGGAAAAACTCCAATTAAATCACCGGAAAAGATCTCCCAAAAATCTTCGTGAAAAGCTGACAGTTTCTGCCTTATCGGGAAGCCTAGTTTGTGCTTGATTTCCTGCTGCCTCGTTGACACTTCTGACCAGTTATTTAGTTCTTGTTGAATTATAACATCATTTCTTCAAGGATCGCTGGCCCTTTCTGCAAAGGTTCATCTGGAAGGGTGCAAGAATTGCTCCTCAAAACCGTTCCCAGAAACCTGATTCTGAAACTGCAGTTTTCTGCTTTGCAGCAACTGTTTTGCACAATGAATTCCGTGGACTTCCCTAGTAATTTATGGCCAAAAGGTTGATCAAACTTGGTCCTTTGCATTAGTACTTCATTATCCATGGCTTCTTTGCTCCCTTTCAGCTCTTATTTCTCTTCAGCTACTTCACGAACTACCTAAAAGAAAAACAAAGTGAAAACAGACTTTTTAAAGGAAATAGCTAAGAAAAGTGTAAAGGTTTCACATTATATTTATTGCATTTTATGCTCCTATCAGAACTATCGAATTGATGTTACTGCAAGACGAATCACAAGGTTTCATGAGCTTATTGGAGTTATGAATGTCGCTGAAAAGCATGACAACATCCTTGTGAAGAACTATAATTCGAGATCCATGGGAATAGAGCATATTCCAGAATCCAATTATAGTCGCGCCCCTAAGAGAAGGTGCCAAGAGTGAAACCCTAACCATAGGGATACTTCTGGACTTTTTGGTCCATATAATCGCTCTACTTTGGAAGGTAATAGCCAAAATTGGCGAACACGGAACCGAAGAGGTCAACGTGGAAAGAGAGAATGAGGCAACGCCTCTGGCCATGTTGGTGGCGCCACCAACACTAAGAGCCATCTGAATGACGCTTTTAAAGCGCCTCAATCAATGGAGTTTGAGCAAAGAGATGTATGTTCTCGATGTGGAGTATCTGATCATTGGGCACACATTTATAGAGCTCGTGAAGAAATCGTCACCGCCTACAAAGCATATTGTGAAGCAAGAGAAGCTCACTATATGGAACGAGAAGATCAAGAAGATGATCTAGAGTGAAGGGTTGAAGACTACCAATCTGGCTGGGATCAATAGATCGTCAATTCTATGGCTGCATATAAAGGTAAAGGTACCAAGGACATAGACAACAACTTTTTATGGCTAAAGTAGTTGGGGTGATTGACAACTTTTTAACTTGTTGTCTATGTGCTTGGGGTGATGGTATCAGGTTTCCCCTAATCTTACACTTTTGCTTAACCTTTGTGTTTATTTATATATTTTTATTTATTTTTCCTTATAATGCTAGGAAATGATGGAGAAGCTTGGAAATGCACTAAAAAGTCAATCTTAGGACATTTTCCTACTCCGGCTAGGAGAAACTGAGCTAGGCAAGGAAGGAGGAGGGGCAGACTGATCAAATGAACTCCGAATGAGTTGAAACTTTCTAGATACATTCTAGACATCCTAAGTATCATTTCATATGAAGAGTGCAAGAGCTAGTTCAGAGTGGAAGACCTTCAAAAGATAGGCACAAATTTCTGACTAAAAGACGAAAACTGCAAAACCAGACTTGTACCAATTCCGGCAGCATTTCCGGGCAAACAACGGTGTACTAAGATCTGAAATTTTACCTGAATGATCTACACTCATGGAGAAACATTTGGTATGAAGAAGTCAAAGGCCAATTAGGAACTCTCGGGGTGGAGATTCAATGGAAGGAAGAAAGGAGAAGAAAATGCGCAAACTGACAAAGAAATGGGTCAACGGTGGTCAACGCTGGATTCCGGACTTTTCCGGCCAAGTTGACCGGCCAAGAACATGTGTGGAGGATAGGAAAGAGCTTATTAGGGTTAGAGACTTTAGGTGGGAAGACTTTAGGTCTAGGTTATTTTGAAATTCAAAAGTTGAAAGATGACAAGTGGTCCAATTATTACATCTTACACCTTTGTCTCTCATTTATTACCTTGTTCCCCTACACAATGACCCTTCTACCCTTAATTTTTCTCCTTCTCCAAAATATCTATGGGTTTTCTAGGTCATTTCTATGTGGATTTAAAAACTAGATCCACATTTTGTGCTTACACATTTGTCATTCACATCTAGCCCTTCATTCCTTTTGATCTCCACCCTTGATTTGAATTGCCTTGGCCTTTAATTAGCCTATTCTCTCTCCCCAAAACCGTGCACCCCCTTGCCTCTCTCATTTTGGAACATCAAAATCTCTCTTTTCTTTAGTTTTAGGTTAGTTTTTCATACCTTGTACATAGTTCTTTGAGTTTTGTGTAAGAGAAAGGTGTGTAGCCACTTGGGTTTCACCAAAACCGAAGTTTCTACACACTTTGATCAATCACTTCTCTTGTTTCTCACACATTCAAGCCTTCTTCTTACTTTGTTTTTGAGATTTTTTGGATTTGTATAGTGATTTGGGTTCTAGAAACCGAAATCCCTATACTTTGAAGCATTTCTCTTCTGATATAGCATCTAGCAAGGGGGACATCTTGTGCTTTTGGTTTGGCTCCAAAAAGATTCAAAACCATGGGTATATCACTTGTTCTTCACTCTTTGCTCTCTTTATTTTTTATTTATGATGTTTTATGGCTTGTAGTTTGTAAACATGAGTTGTGAGTAGTTGAATTTGGGGCTAGGGCAAAGTTGTGCACAAAACAATGTAATCTTTATGTTTTTTTTTTATGTTTATGCATGTTTTGAATCTTTCGGCTCCTACACTTTCATGCACCCTAAGTGTGTTTATAGATTTATCACCTAGAAGCATGCTTTAGGAAATTAATGAATCGGAAACATGAACTTGATAAACTCTTGATTCCATGAGCACGTGTAGCTAAATAGGTGGTGACTTAGCTTATTCCTACGGAAAGAACTAAGTTGCTTGGGTTTCTTACCTTGAAATTAAAGCATGATGTTGTGAGTTTAGGTTCCGGAAAAATTTAGGCTCACAGCACCATAGGCCATTTAGGATCCGGAAGATTTGAATGGTATAAAGGTTGTGTAATTTAGCTTTGCTTTGGAAGAGATTGTTAAATTGCATGACTAGTTGGTTTCTTGGTAGCTTCGTCAAAGCACTAAGGGGAAATTTATCAAAGCATATTGTTACATTAATTTTGGGTTACATTTTGTGCATGAGTAAGGTTACGTGCGATGCCTAAGTCTCTATTCTTCTTATTGATTTAGTCTCTACCTTTTTATTTTTTTATTTTATTTTATGCATTTAATTTTCTTTATCCAAAAATTAAAATCAACCAAACCGTTCACTACCACAATTGTAAATACCATGCTCATGATCTTTAGCTTCCAAAGGGCTAAGGTTGTGAATTTGTAAAAAGGTAGACTTTGCATGTGTTTTCTAGGTTTATTTTCACGGTGATCTAGCTAGGGTACAGTTATTCAATCCCTTAGGTACGATACTCTTACTTTTTCCCTTTACTAAAACTTGACCTCCTATACTTGAGAGTAGGAGACATCATACACCAAATTTGCACTTATTTTATACTCAATGATGTCCCCAACAGGTTTATATTTGTAGGCCGGACAACAACTTGGTGAGGCACAAGAAACAACTATGGGTTATTTGGTACTATGAATTAATCCTTACTTTTAGGACAACAACTTGGTGAGGCACAAGGAAGTTGTTATGGGTATTCAGTTCAGTTTGTAGGGCTGTGACAATGAGTTTTGATCTTGTAGAGTGGATATGGGAAATGAATGTAAAGTAGTGTAGGAAATGGGCACTTTAGTGAAGGTTTGTTTTTGCTTCCTATGGATTTTTCTTTGCTTGTTATCAAATTTTACATGATGTATAATAATTATATAAATGAAGTTTATTTCAAAAAAACATCATCGTCATATATGAAAGATCGTAATTATATAAATACAGATCGATTCTTATACAGCAGTTATTCTCCGCCAACAGTTTGTTTAGATGAAGGAAATGGGTTGGAGTTGATGGATCCATTTTTGAAACATTTTTGCAATAATCCTACTGATTGTTTAACGGTGAGGGAAGTCAAAACACGTAAATCCAGAAAAAGGCATGCAGAAAGATTTTTACATGATTCCTTTCTCTAGATAACCTAGAGAGTTTCGTGGTCAGTTCGTCTGTTGTCCTTTTCCTCTACGTAATTGGATTAGTAATAACAAGTGAAAGGAGTGACTTGACTTTTCGTGGCCGGCTGGCCGTTGACTTGACAAGCTGGCTGGGATAAGTAATTTCCTAGAACTAGACCTTAAAATGAAACAGTCCACTTTTGATTATTTTCCACATTGGACAAGTCAAGCACGTATGCAGCCTGCATTATTGATGATATATGCTATTGTTCTACATGATATCTATATACATAGTCGGAGGGATTGAAGTTCAATTAACATCAACATGCCTTGTTTTAACTTGCAATATACGCCAATATTGATTCTCTATTTTCTTTACGCGTTGAGCTTGCTCTGCTTGAGCAGTACAGTAGCGTATGATAACTACCTCGACCATTTCTGCCCAAACACCACCACTTTCACCGCAAACTCCTCCTTCCAATTCCATCGCGATCAACTGCTGTCGACCCTTGTCTCCAACGCCACCCGTGACAATGGCTTTTACAATGCCACTGCTGGCGACCAAATCGCAAACGAGACCGTCTTCGGACTCTTCCTCTGCCGCGGTGACCTGTCCAAAGATGCTTGCAGTGACTGCGTAGTAGCTGTAGCCTCGGATGTTGTGAAACGCTGCCCAATCGAGAAACAGGCAATTATATGGTATGACCACTGCATGATACGCTACTCTAACTATTCATTCTTTTCTATTGATGAGGACTCGCCTTTCCACTTCAAGTGGAACTGGAACGAGGAGAATGTTAGGCAGGAGGGGGATGCATTTGCACCATCCTTTAACAACGTAGTGGGACTTACTATGAAGCTTTTAGTACAACAGGTTGCCAACGCCACAAAAAAGTTTGCGACCAAAGAATCGTACACCAAAGTGTTATTTGGACAGCTGTTCTACAGCCTTGGACAGTGCACGCAGGATCTGTCCATTGCAGATTGCAATAGCTGTCTTACTAGAGCCACAGAAAACCTTCAGACTATGAATGCTACAGGAAAAAAAGGGGCGCTTCTTCTATCACCAAGTTGTAATATAAGGTTCGATTTGGAACCCTTTTACACCGCTCTACCTTCTCCGCCACCCATGGTAGTATCCCCTCCACCGGCCCCGGTAGCACTGCCAACACTTGGAGGTAAAACTATACTTAATACACAACTGTACATTCTCCATTTGACCAATCCCACCTTTGGATTTGGCTAGGAAGATGAAAAAGAACTATCTCTTTAGGTGAGAAAATGTCAGCCAACAATAAATTACTCTTTCTAATTAATCATCAATTTTATGATTGATATATTAGACTTACAGTGACAAGTTTCTAATAGATAAGTTTGATATTTAAACTTAGGGAAAATTACTGGTCCCCCCCCTGTACTTTTTGAGATTCGACAGTTCAGTCCCTGCTATTCCAATTTTAACAGATAACTCCCCAAACATTCAAATTTCACACAATTTGGTCCAAAATTACCATTTTACCCCTCACTTATTCTTTTTTTTTTTTTAATTATTCTTCTCTCTCTCTCTTTTTTATATATATGTATATATATGTGTGTGTGTGTGTGTTTTTTATTCTTCTCTCTCTTTATATATATATATGTATATATATGTGTGAGTATATATGTATGTATGTATATACATATGTATATGTGTGTGTATATATTTTTATTCTTCTCTCTCTTTTTATATATATTTATATGTATATATGTGTGTGTACATATACATATATATATATAGATATATACATACACATTAGATATATGTATATGTAGATCGATATATATATGTATATGTATGTATACATATATATCTAATGTGTATGTATATATCTATATATATATATATGTATAATTTTATACATGTGTGTGTGTGTGTGTGTGTGTGTATTGGGTGTTTATGTCTTGGTTTGAAATGTGCAGAATGAGAGAGAGGATAGGAAAAAAAGAAGAAGAGGAAGTGAGGGGTAAAATGGTCATTTTGGACCAAATTGTGTGAAATTTGAATGTGTGAGGAGTTATCTGTTAAAATTGGAATAGCAGTGACTGAACTGTCGAATCCCAAAAAGTATAGGGGGGACTAGTAATTTCCCCTTAGACTTAGAGTGATAAGTTTCTAATTGAATCAATGAATGATTAATAAATTTGATATTTACTTTATAAGTCTTTAGTATACAATAAATAAGTTTGTTTGTATATGCCAAACAGGAAAAAGCAAACTCTCATCCAAAGTCATTGTTAGTATTCTTGCTTCTGTTGCTCTTTGTGTGCTAGTTGTGGTTCTCGCCGGATTCTATTTTGGCAAGAGACTCAGAAGAGCAAAACGACAAAAGAACAAAGGTACTTGCAAGAACAAAAAATACTAAAACTAGGAAATTAAATCTTAATTCGCATGAAATATGACGTCCAACAGAAGCATTCTTTCCTCTACTCTAGTTTCTTTTAGCTAATCATCTGAAAAACTCATTCTTTTCTTAGCTGGAAATGATATAACGTCCACAGTTGAGTCCTTGCAATTTGACTTGGGAACAATCCTAGCAGCCACAAAGAAGTTTTCTGGTGATAACAAGTTAGGTGAAGGTGGATTTGGTGAAGTTTTCAAGGTATATATATATGAAAATTTTGAGTTTAAATCCTTTCTTCTTTCTTAGAAATCTAAGGATATATAATTAATTCTTGTTTGCGGCTTACTAGCTAGTAAGTTTTCAAATTACATTACAATTGTAGACCAGAAAATTACAGAATTTTCAAGGCAGGAAAAAAGCATGAAAATATTTAGTTCAAGATGTATGTAGAATTAATATTTTTAAGCTTAAGATGGGCATGGAAAAGGAAATGATTGGATAAACTGAGCACTATATATATATACATTTTTCAGGGAACCCTTGATAATGGACAAGAAATAGCAGTGAAGAGACTGTCAAAAAGTTCCGGACAAGGTGTACGAGAATTTAAGAATGAGGTTGTATTGGTTGCCAAGCTTCAACATCGAAATCTTGTCAGGCTTCTGGGATTTTGTTTGGAAGGAGAAGAGACTATGCTTGTCTATGAATATGTACCCAACAAAAGTCTTGATCATTTTCTTTTTGGTATGTGGATTTGACTAAACAAAAATTCAATTTTGAAGATTACTATAAACGTATTTTGTAGTTTCTAACTTAAACATATATATACCCACATATGTATTTTTTGTGAATGCGAGAGTAGAATCTGATAAACGAGAACAGCTAGAATGGTCGAGACGTAATGCGATTATAGGCGGGATCGCTGAAGGACTTATATATCTTCACGAAGATTCAAGGCTCAGAGTCATACATCGTGATTTGAAAGCTAGCAATATTTTGCTAGATGTGAATATGCGTCCTAAAATTTCAGATTTTGGGATGGCAAAAATGTTCGGAGTTGATGATCAAACTCAAGGAAGCACCAAAAGAATTGTTGGTACTTAGTAAGTCTTGACTCTTAACTTCTATACATACCAATTAATTATTAGTGAATTATAAATTTGATGCATCTAATTCTTTAATTTCTCTAGTTATGTATGTAACCTTTGAAATTCATATGTGGTTGCAATTATCTCTTCCATGTACGTAGTGGCTACATGGCTCCTGAATATGCGATAGAGGGATTGTATTCTGCAAAGTCTGACGTCTTTAGCTTCGGAATACTCTTGCTCGAGATTCTAACGGGAAGAAAAAACTTTTTAGGGTTTCATCGTACAAATTGCCCATCAACGCTCCTCAGTTATGTAAGTTTCTACTAGACGTTTTACTTGGTTAGATTATACAAAATTGCTATATTGGTGTATCAGATTAAGTTGATGGTTGCATGCAGGCTTGGCAATTATGGAATGAAGGGAAAGTGTTGGAGTTGATGGATCCATTGCTGAAAGATTCTTGCAGTTCAAATGAGTTCTTGAGATACATTCATATCGGATTATTGTGTGTTCAAGGAGACGCAAGCAGAAGGCCAAACATGTCCTCGGTTGTATTAATGTTAAAGATTGAAACCATCAGTCTTTCTAAACCCGAAAGACCTGCGTTCTTATTTACAGGAAGATTTCCCAATGATCACATTGGTGCTAATAGTTGTTCAGCCAATGGTTTGACGATATCTCTTGATGTGCCACGCTGAGAAACAGTTTATTTTGTTGAAGGAAAATCGACTTAGTGTGCCTTATCAAACTAAGAGTAGTAATAGGGGAGAATGTTCTAGATTCCCTAGTCCTATGCGGATTAGATTTCCTTGTAACATTAGAGCATGTACTTTGTAATCCCTATATAAAGAGCTCCTATTATCAATAATAGAACACACAATTCTCTCTACAATCTCTCTCAAATATCATATTCTTAAACACGTTATCACCATGAGTTCTAACCACAAAACAAAAACCAAAACCAAAACCCGAAAACCTTCTTTCACCACCGCAGCACCTAGCCCGAGCTAGCCGAGCCTTCGCTGCAGCCTGCCCTCGCGTGCCCCATGCTACGCGCCCCTGCGCTCCTTCACTGCAGCCCCGCGCCTGTGCGCCAGCTCCGACTGCTGCCCCCGCAGCGCGCCTGCCCCATCAGAGCCTCCGTGCCGCTGCGCACATTGCTGCTCGCCTACGCACCTGCCCCACTGCAGCCCTGCGTTGCTGCCCCTGCAGCTCTGCCGTGCTTCTGCTACCCTTGCAGCGCACTTGTCTCAGCAGCCCTCCCCCCGCCTGCTGCAACCCGCTACCACTGCAACATCACCGCAGCTCCTGCTACCCCACGTATTCGACACCGTTGCAAAGCCTTTACCATCTACTCAGTTTGCTTCGTTCCATCACTCCTGCATCAACACGTGCGTGATCCAAAACCCAAAATCAACAAGTAAGTGTTTTCAATTAAAGTTCCTGTTTTCTGAAATTTATATTTCCTTCTTCTTTTCTCGGGGACTTGAAAACCTCCCTTCATCTACATCCCACCTTTCTTATAATGTGGGTTCGATTCTTGAAAAGCGAAATCGTGGGGATTCACGCAATTAACGAACTAAGAGCATTCGTAAGACTTCAGACTAAGAGCGTCCGCAAGCATCGATTTATGACCATATAAACATCATTGTTTCGGTCTAATCCAATCATTCTTGGAAATCGATTTCTTGGTAGCATAGCTTGGAAATCTTATTATTTAGTTGTCGTGGAAGTTTTAACTCCGAAACTAATATATTTCTTCTTCTTATTTTAGGATGTTAAAGCTTGACTTTCCTATCCTTGACTCAACTGGCTCAGAATATCATAGTTGGGTCACGGATGTTGAGAACCATCTCACCTCAAAAGGGATCCTACCCACAATTCAGGCACCAAATCCCGAGCTCATATTTGAGAGTACGACAACAAATAATGCCACCACTCTCATCTTGTTGAGACACCACATGGATAAATCACTCTGATTGTAGTACATGGCAATCAAGGATGCTAGAGAATTATGGGTTGCGCTAGAAGAGCGATTTGGTAATGTTAAGGATACCCTCCTCCCCGACTTGAAAGTTCAATGGAGCAATCTACGATTCGCCGACTTCAAGTCTGTAGCTGGAAATAATTCAAAAGTTCTGCGCCTCAAAACTATGTTGGGGAACGTGGACAACCTATCACAGAGCAAGAAGTAATTGAGAAAACTCTCTCCACCTTCCCCGTCTCAGCTATTTTGCTATCAAAGCAATATAGAACTGAGTACAATACTGGACGGATCACGAGGTTTCATCAGCTAATTTATGTGATGTCTGTAGCTGAAAAACATGATAATATCCTCGTGCAGAATTATAATTCAAGGCCTATAGGAACTAAGAGCGTTCAAGAGGCAAATTATAACAATGCACCCAAAGGAGGGCACAAGGAGCGGAACCCTAAAAGCAAGGGACCCAACGGACGTTTTGGTCCATATAACCGCCCTACAAAGGAAGGTAATCGTTAGAATGAAGGACGAACACGTGGCAATATATGGCAATGTGGGAGAGGAGACCGTGGGGCTCCAGGACGTGGAGGAGCCTCCCAAGGCCGTGGGAATGGCGCCAACTCTTCTAGGGGAAGCCACCCAAGTGCAAATAATGCACCTCAATTAAGGGGAGGAAATCACAATGACATGTGTCATCGATGTGGATCAAGTGAGAATTAGTTCAAGCAATGCAATGCCAGCAAACAATTAGCTGTGCATTACAAGGCATATAGAGACTTTAGAGAGCATGAAGCCTATCTTGCCAAAGAAGAAGAAAATGGTGATGATGCCAACGTCAATCTCACCATAGCGGACTTCAAATTTGACAAGGAATTGCACAAGGATGCTGCAGATTTTGATTAGTATAGTCCTTTATTTTTCCCAAGAATTATGTAATGGCAATTATGCCATTAATCAATAAAATGACTTATTGTATTAACTCTTTCCCTCTAGGTGTACTCAAGAGTAATTGTGATGTCTAGGCAAGGTTTGATTTGAGAGAACGGTTTTAAAAGTGAGCAAAGCTCCACCAAAATCTCGCCTTACCTTACCTGGTCACAATCAAATTGAAATTACTGAACGGATTTAGTGACTACGATTTGTCTACAGTTTGATTTTTATATTGGATTAGATTTTTGGTCAAGAAATTTTGATGTAATCATTGGCTATTATTAATAAAGTATCGATTTATTTTATTCAATGTCTTGGATATATTTTAATTTCGAACTTTATTATTTTTCAGTATGTTTTCTGGAAAGCTAAAATGCCTCGTGGATAGAGCAACTACACATACTATCCTTCGAAATAGGCAGCTATTCCTATGGATGGCACCTACTCGATCTTCTGTGACTACGATGGCTGGATCATTTCAATTGATTCATGGTCGAGGAACAGCTCAATTTATGTTGCCAAATGGCACAACTTTACATGTCACCGAAGCTCTTTATGCTCCTAGGGTAGGAGGAACCCTATTGAGCTTCAAAGATATAAGAGCCAATGGTTTTCATGTGGAAACACATTGTGAGAATGGACAAGAGTTCCTTTGCATCACCTCTAATGACTACAGACATAAACGAGTATTAGAGAAACTTATGTGTGGATCTAGTAGGTTGTATGCAACCACTATTCGAATAATTGAATCCAACCATGTCATGAGAGATGACTCATGGGATTCTGACACATATAGGCTTTGGCATGACCATTTGGGACACCCAGTCGTGATATGATGATCCATATATTAAAGAGTACTTCACATGGACATCCCTTTTTTAGAATGAAAAGAAGTAAAAATCAGATTTTAGACACCGAAAGAGCCCCTGCGCCTGACGGCGCCGTTCACCCCTTATCACGGCCATCCTTGGACGGCGCCGTCGTCCCCCTGCGGCCTAAGGGTGGCTATGACGACACCAATGCTCTTTTGTCTCCAAATTTCCCTTCTCAAGTCCTTTGTGACTTCGTGGCTCAACCAAAATCCTTATTGGTTGTTTCTAAGGCCCATAATTCGTTCTGCAAAGCCTGCTCTTTAGCAAAATTAGGATCGAGACCATCCTATGAAAAGAACACTAAAGAAAATATCCCATTCTTGCAAAGAATCCAAGGTGATATTTGTGGACCTATCCAACCAACTTGCGGACCATTTAGATACTTTATTGTGTTGGTTGATGCATCGACACGATGGTCACATGTCATGCTATTGTCCACAAGGAACGCTACATTTGCTAAACTCCTAGAACAAATAATTAAGTTAAGGGCTCACCACCCTGATCATCCTATTAAGTCTATAAGATTAGATAATACTGGGGAGTTTACATAAAAAACTTTTGATGATTATTGCATGTCCATTGGGATTGATGTTGAACATCCAGTTCCTCATGTTCACACCCAAAATGGTCTCGCAGAAGCCGCCATTAAAAGACTACAAATGGTCGCTAGGTCATTGGTAATGTGCACCAATCTCCTTATTTCTGCTTGGGGCTATGCAATATTGCATGCAGTTGTGCTTATTCGTCTGTGACCCACTGCCCATCAACCCTTTTCTGCGTCCCAAATGGTGACTGGGTATGAGCCTGATGTCTCATACTTACGCATATTTGAATGTGCAGTATATGTGCCTATTGCGCCTCCACAGCGCACCAAAATGGGTCCTCAACGACAATTAGGCATTTACGTTGGATATGATTGTCCAACCATTGTCCGCTACATAGAACCCTTGACAGGCGATGAGACAGTCTTCCCGTCATTAGGGGGAGATAGGAACATAAATGTTCAATAGGAACAACAGGAATTGTCGTGGTCTGTCCCCACTCTGTCTCATCTTGATCCCCGAACTGTACAGTCAGAAATTGAAGTGCGGCGAATTCTCGATCTTCAGAACGTAGCAGAATCGATGCCTGATGCGTTTTCTTATATCGCTAAAGTGACGAGCTCACACATACCTGCTGCAAACGTGCTTGCAAGGATTGATGTCGCTAAAACTATAGGGCATGATGCCATCTCAAGAGTACATGAGCATGGCGCCAACGTCCCCTATATGGGTGATACAGTGGTCAGGCCCAAGGCTCCTGCCAGGAAGCGGGGGAGGCCCATAGGTTCGATGGATTCTCACCCAAGAAAGAAAGCGAGTTTGGTACAAAATAATCCATTAATCATAGATGTAAATAATCCATCTCATGAGAATATTCCGGATTATGGTTATGTCCAAGAGACATCATTGGGGGACGATCCAATGTCAAAACCAATTCCAGAGAATAGAGAGATCTCCATGAATTACACTAGTGTACATGAGATGATGGATAGAACTTCTATGGCAATTGAAGATGCATTTGCATACCATGTTGCAAAAGGAATTATAGAATATGATGATGTCAAACCTCGCTCTGTCGAAGAATGTCAACGAAGAGTGGATTGGCTTAAATGGAAAGTTGCGATCCAGGCTAAGTTGGATTCACTAGCAAAGATACAAGTATTTGGGGTATAACGCAGACACCCCCAGATGTAAAACCTGTTGGCCATTAATGGGTCTTTGTTAGAAAGCATAATGAGAAAATGAGGTGGTTAGATATAAAGCCCGCCTCGTGGCGCAAGGTTTCTCACAACGCCCTGAAATCGACTACGAGGAGACATATTATTTCGTAATGGACGTTATAACGTTCCGTTACCTTGTCAGTTTGGTAGTTTACGAAAAACTTGACATGCAGCTTATGGATGTGGTTACATAATATCTCTATGGGGATCTAGATTCAGAGATATATATGAAGGTTCCAGATGGACTTCGATTACCCAAATCAAGTGGCTCTAAACCACGGAGCGTGTTTTCAATAAGATTAAAACGCTCACTATATGGATTAAAACAATCTGGACGGATGTGGTATAATCGTCTAAGTGACTACTTGATTAGGAAGGGATATGTTAATAATGAAATATGCACATGCATGTTCATTAAAAGAACAAGTTCCGGATTTGCAATCGTAGCAGTTTATGTCGATGACATGAACCTAATTGGAACTCTACATGAGTTGAAGGAAACTGCTAAATACTTGAAATCCGAATTTGAGATGAAAGATCTTGGGAAAACACGCTTTTGTCTTGGTTTAGAACTCGAGCACCATAGTGATGGGATTTTGATCCATTAGTCTGCCTATACTTAGAAAATTCTAAGGCACTTCAATGAAGATAAATCAAAGCCTGTGAGTACTCCCATGATCGGTCGTAGTCTTGAGCCTAGAAGAGATCCGTTTCGTCTAAAGGATGAGGACGAAGATTCACTGGAGGCCGAAGTGCCCTATTTAAGTGCAATAGGCGCATTATTGTACTTAGCTCAATGCACAAGACCAGATATCTCATTTGCAGTAAACTTGTTAGCTCGACATAGCTCTGCGCCAACACGCTATCATTGGACTGGTGTAAAGACAATCTTTTGATACCTACGAGGTACAATTGATTTGGGCTTATTCTATCTCTACTGAGAGAAAATGAATGACGGAAATTTGGGATCGGACCCCAAGAGGCAAAATGCGTCCGTCCAAGGGTTGGCCGCCGGCAATATTGCCGTCACCAGCGCCGCCGCCGCCGCCCATGGTGGTCGACCTCACCCTATTCCCCTCCATCAAAACTACAATGATGTTTTGATGGGTTTTGCTGATGCAGGGTAGCTCTCTGACCCTCACAAAGGTCGCTCCCAAACCGGTTATGTCTTTACCATGGGAAGCACTGCGTTATCTTAGAGGTCTACAAAGCAGACCCTTGTTGCTACTTCCTCAAATCATGCAGAGATTATTGCTCTACATGAAACTGTGCATGAATGCATATGGCTAAGGTCTGTAATTAGACATATTCAAGGAAGTTGTGGTTTGAAGTCTACCACATGAACCTACATGCATTTAAGAGGATAATGCAGCTTGTATTGAACGAATGAAGTTAGGTTTCATCAAGGGTGACAACACCAATCATATATCGCCCAAGTTCTTTTGTAATCAGCAACAACAATCACTTCTAAAGATTGAAGTGAATCAAATCCGATCAGAGGATAATGTAGCGGACTTATTCACTAAGTCGTTACCTAAATCCACCTTCGAGAAACATGTGAAGAGCATCAGATTGAGAAAGCTATCCGAACTCCCATGATTGTAGCAATCAGTGGGAGATATTGACATCAGGGGGAGTTATGATGTCTACATGTCCAATCTCGAAGAGTGAAGGACGTGTTGTGCTCTTTTTGTCCTTCGACCAGGGTTATTTTTGTCCCACTGGGTTTTTGTTACCTGGCAAGGTTTTTAACGAGGCAACGGATGAAGCGTCACCACCATGTTTGAGCAGCACAAGGGGGAGTGTTGAAGGAAAATCGACTTAGTGTGCCTTATCAAACTAGGAGTAGTAATAGGAGAGAATGTTCTAGATTCCCTAGTCCTATTCGGATTAGATTTCCTTGTAACATTAGAGGATGTATTTTGTAATCCCTATATAAAGGGCTCCTATTATCAATAATAGAACACACAATTCTCTCTACAATCTCTCTCAAATATCATATTCTTAAACATATTTTGATTTTTTTTTTTATGATCCAGAAGTGATAACTTTATTGCATAATATTTGACTAGTGAATTATCCACATTGATCCCGTTTTCGTCTTCTTAATGGAGACAAAAAAGAAGAAGGAAGCAATGGTTAAGCTATGTGGGTCGTTAGGCTATTCTAATTGTGAGGTGGTGGAAAGAACAGGGAAATAGGGGGGTGGTTTGGCGTTTTGCTGGAAAGATAATCAACAAGTAAACATTTTGGATGCTACGTCGGGCTTTGTTGATGCCTTGGTTGTTGTAAGTGGAAAGAGTGTGCGGTTAACTGGCTTTTATGGCAATCCTGAGACAGGTGAGCGTCATCATTCTTGGGAGGTGCTGCGGTGACTCTCACATCTGTTTCCATATGAAGCTTGGTTTGTCTTTGGTGACTTCAATGAAATTCGTAATGATGATGAGAAGAGTAAAGGGAGGCTACGTCTGGTTTATCAAATGGAGAGGTTTAATCAGGTGTTGATGATTGCTTTTACAGGAAATTGATTTTTTAGGGTCTTTGTTTACTTGGAGTGATGGTACCGTTTCAGAACGCTTGGATAGAGGCTTTATGAATGAGGCAACGGTCTTGGCTTTTCCAAAGGTCCATGAATTTCATCTAGATGTTGGGACCAGTGACCATCTTCCATTACTCTTTGATTTTCTTGGTGTGGGTCTTCCAAAAAATCATGTGGGGAAGAGAAGATTTTTGTTTGAAAGTTTCTGGGTGAAAGAGAAGCAGTGTTGAGAAATTGTCAAGAATGTGTGGAGTGGATATGTAGCTGGGGATCTACTCTCATGTCTAAACTCATGTGCTTTGGAGCTCTCTAGTTGGAATAGAAATGTTATTGGGCATGTCCCAAAGAAAGTCGCTGAACTCCAACGCTCTCTACAGAGGTATCCTTTAGATGTCAAGTCAGTGGAGGACAGAAAACAGAGAGCTTTGATGAAACCTGAATTGGAGAAGTATGGGGGGTATGAAAAGTCCCTATGGAGGCAATGATCTAGGATCGATTGGTTACAGGAAGGTGATCAAAACACCAAGTTTTTTCCTGCCTATGCTAAGGGGCGTGGGAAACAAAATAAGGTGGTGGGGGTGTATGATGAGGCTGGGAAATGGTGTGAAACTATTGGTGACGTTCAAAATGCTTTTGTCTAATTTTTTACAAACTTATACTCTTTTGAATGAGGGGGAAACATGGAGCTAATTCTTGATAAAATTCCAAGGAAGGTTACAGCAGAAGTGAATGGTAAATTATTGAGGAAGTTTGAGAGATGGGAAATTAAGTATTCGCTGAAACATATGGCGGCCTAGAAGTCTCCTAGTTTTGATGGCATGTCGGCTTTATTTTTTAAACAGTATTGGTCGGTGGTTGATGATTCAGTATGTGAGTTTTGCTTGGGGGTACTAAATGATGCGAATCAGTTGCATGAGTTTAATCATACTCTTTTCTCTCTCATTCCTAAATGTCCAAGCCCTGAACATGTGACGGAATTTCGACCAATCAGTCTATGCTCCATTGTCTACAAACTTATTTCGAAAACTATAGCAAATCGACTCAAGAAGTTTTTACCTGACATCATCTCCTGTACACATAGTGCCTTCATACCAGGTAGGAATATTCAAGACAACATTATTGCAACCCTTGAAACAGTTCACACAATCAGAATGCAAAAGACAACTGACTCGCCCAAAATGGTTATGAAATTGGACATTAGTAAGGCGTATGATCGGGTGGAATGGGGTTTTTTGAAGGAAGTTTTGTTGAAGTTCGGTTTCACGGAGGATTGGGTGGCTTTGATCATGAGGTGTGTTACCTCAGTGTCTTTTTCAGTACTATGGAAGGGACAACCAGTGGGAAACTTCAAACCATCCAGAGGCATACGACAAGGTGATCCCCTCTATCTTCATATCTCTTTCTATTTGTATCTGAAGGACTTTCTGGTCTACTCCATCATGCGGATGAATTAGGTATGATTCATGGGGTTAAAGTAGCACCATCGGCACCCTCGGTTTCACACTTATTATTCGCGAATGATAGTCTCTTATTTGTTAATGCTACGGTCCCATAATGTATTTCACTGAAGCAGTGTCTCCTCCTATATGAATGCGCAGCTGGTCAGCGCATAAATTTCCAGAAATCAGCTCTTTCTTTTGGTCCAAACGTTCCTGATGAAGTTAAGAATGAAGTGAAGGATATACTAAATGTACCAATTGTGGATTGTCATGAAAAATATCTTGGGTTGCCTACGACAATTGGCAGGAACAAGAACGAGGCTTTCCGGAAGTTAAATGAACGACTTGATTTTCACCTTCAAGGATGGCAAGGGAAGTTCCTCTCAAAAGTGGGTAAGCTTGTATTAATCAAGGCAGTTGCTCAAGCTATTCCCACTTATTCAATGAGTATGTTCCAATTGCCTATTGGAGTGTGTAAAAAATTTCAGTCGAAAGTGAGTCAATTTTGGTGGGGGAAAGGTGGTAATGCTAGAGGTATTCATTGGTGTGCTTGGGAAAAACTATGTAAGAAAAAGGAGGAAGGGGGCCTTGGTTTTCAGGACTTGAGGGCATTCAATCAAGCCATGCTGGTGAAAACTGTCTGGAGGATTTTCTGGGGGAAACATTCTCTGGTGAGTAGGCTGCTTCAAGCAAAATACTTCCCCAAGACTTGTTTTCTAAATGCAACGCTAGGACTTGCTCCTTCTGCCATTTGGAGGGGATTATTATGGGGGAAACAAGTTCTTGATGGTGGATCTAGATAGCGAATTGGTAATAGAAAGAGAGTGAGAATCAAATAGGACATATGGCTGCCTTCCCCGGTTACTTTCAAGGTATCGAGTCACTTACCTATGCAGGGGAATATGAAGGTTGAATCTTTATTTACTGAATCCGGAGCTTGGAATGTACCATTGACAAGAGCCATGTTTCTCCCTTATGAAACTGATATGATACTGAGCATGCCTTTGGGATTAAGAACGGTACCAGCCAACTAGGCAAGTTAATTGGAGGCCTCCTTCTGTGGGTTGTTTAAAAATGAATTTTGATGGGGCTTGCGATGCTAAAAATAATGTATGTGGCCTGGGTGTGGTGTTTAAAGATAATGTGGGTTCGCTAAAAGGGGCTATGGCAGTGCCACAGGTTGGAAACCTCCCCCCAAGATTGGTGGAAGCTCTAGCTCTTCTACATAGTTTACGCTTCGCCTTGCATGCATGTGGGATTTACGAGTCTAGAAGTTGAAGGTGATGCCCTTTCCATGTTAATGCACTGGAGGATAGTTCTGATGATTTGAGTGTTGAGGGTCATATTATTGAGGAAGTTAAGTCTTTAGTTCAATTATTTCATGTTTGTAGTGGTCACTTTGTAAAGCGGGAAGGCAACAATGTTACTCACCGGTTAGCAAAGGAGGCTTTGAAAGTTAGTCAACCTTTTCTTTGTTTAGAGTCGGGGCCTCATTGGCTCCATTAGTGTGTCAGCATGGACATTTACTGTGAAGTCTAGTGTGGGATACTCATGGTCCCATAACCCATTGTAATCGTTTCATTATTTAATGAAGTTTTTCTTTTGATAAAAAATAAAAAATAAAAATAAAAAAAATTATCCACATTGAGATAAAATTAGTTTACGACTTCGTACAAAAATATCATTGGAACACGAAAAGTGTCAAACATTTAAACTAGTGATAAATTTGCTTGCCAAACAATTCACTTTTAATTAAAAAAATTACTATTGCGATCCTTCTAACCCCAATTTCTCCCCAAAGAATTGTTTATCCTTATAATTTGCATTAGAGTTATACAAACAGAAAAAGTTCAAATAGAATATAGGGTAAAATCCTCAAATGGTACCCGGATTATCACGAAATGCAGTTTTTAGTACCTATAAAATTTTAGACAGTCTAGTGGTACCTGCACTAGTCCTCCGTTAGCCCATATGGTACCTCCGTCCATTATTCCGTTAAAAAGGCCTACGTGGCGGCCATGTGAGACTCATGTGAATAAAATAACAAGGGTAAAATAGTATTTTCATTCATATATAGAATTACTGTATTATAATATATGGAAGGTCTATAATTAAAAAGTAATTTGACACATAAAAAATAAAAATAATACCCAATCCGTTCTTCCCTATTCTCGGGTTAATTGGGGTAATTAATTTAAGTATTTTGTTTGTGTTTAGTTATTTTTTATAAAAATTAATATATATTCATTTGGTCAACTAATGAGATAATTTTTTCTCAAACAATTAATAGAATTAACCAATGTGTTAAAGGAAAAGCACATTATGTGCCTTCGTCAAAGCAACTAACGAGGAGAGAATCAAGGAATTACAATCACAACTCAATCAGCATTTAGTATCATTAATGTAATCGATATTTCTGTTGTAATTCTATCCCTATATAAAGGGACTATGAAATGAAATGAGAAGACCAATTTCATCTCAATTTTACTTTTACACGTTTTCAGCACGCTCAGAGAAAATAGTTAAGAAAAAAAATCTAAAAGAAAATACATTTTCTTTTCTACCGCCATCTCAAAAATAAAAAAATAAAAAAATTCAGATCGGTCTCCCATCGTGCTCCTCCCCTACTCAGTCCAGAATCCAGATAGGCCTCCCCCCCTGCTCAGTCCAGATTGGCATCCTCCCCGCCTGTAGCATAGTCCACATGGTCGCGAAGCCCATAGCCGGCTGCAACCACAGCCCAGCGCCCCCCCGCACATCAGCCCCGCCTGCACCCATCGTAGCAGCACCGATCCCTGCAACCCAACATATATCACTGCAGCCCAGTTGCCTCCACCTTGCATCCCGACACCTTGCAGCAGCGCAACACCCTTCATCGGCCACATATCCCAGCGCTTTCAACAGCAACCTGCTTGTAACACACCATCGACCTGCAAACCCCAGCGATCCTGTCGCTGCTGCCTAGCTTTACCTCCCAGTAGCCCAGCCGCGCCCGGCCCAGCGCCTGCATAAACCGCCCATCAGCTGCAAACTAGGAGGAAGAAGAAGAGAGGGAAGAAACGTGAAAAAAAAAAGTGAGTCATCCCAAAGAAAAGGTCTGGCCCAGAGAAAAAAATCCCGGCCCAACTAAAAAAATAAAAATAAAAAACTAAAGAGGCAGGCCCTGCGGCCCAACCACAACAGAAAAAATAAATAAATAAATAAATAAAAAGAGCAGGCCTTGTGGGCCAGAAAGAAAGGAAAAAAAAAACAACAAGGAGGAAAAGAAAAAAGAAACAGGCCACCAGAAAAAAAGGCCCACAATTGAAAAGAGAGGAAGCGGCCAAGTTTTTACATGCCCAACTAAGCACGCCTGCATCAACACGCGCGTGTGCTAGGATTGTTATATTTTCTTCAAACCAAGTATGTTCTCTTTTATTTATTTAATTTCATACTATGGTATTTTTAATTATTTATAATTAGAACTTTTGAGCATGTTTAGTTAGATAATTTTGATTCTTTTAAGCATGTCTTGTTATTTATGTTTTACATAATTATGTTTAAGCATGTTATGCTATTGTTTATACTTTATTTTAAACATGCCACATATATTTTCTTATATATTATTTATGCAATTGTGAGCATGTTTTGTGAATTTTATTTTTGCTTATATAATTATTCCTAAGCATGCCTTGATATTATGCTATTGTTTTCATTTTATTTTATATATGATATATTATTGCTAATTATTATGTGTAGTATATAATTTGTTGTATATGTGTGAAATTTGATCATGCCATGTAGTTTATTTTTATATATGCTATGTTTAAATGTGCTATGGTTATTTTTAAAATGCAACATATACAATCCGCTTTGCCATAATAATGAAAATTCATGCCCATTATCCACACACACTTACTGTGATAAAGCATTTTCACATAGCATCGAAAGAAAAAAATGTAACCATTACGAATCTTGGTCTTGAAATCTAATTCACATTTTTGGAAAATAATTTACGTGGATGTCTTTATGACTGCATAATTTATATCTTCTATCTTGTTTATGTAGATGGCTGATCCAACTCGACCTGAATTTGACATCTTAGACTCAGAAGGACTTGAGTACCATCGTTGGGTTTCCGATGTGGAAACTGCATTTGTGGCAAAAGACTACACTACCACCATTACCGACCCCAAAGCTGATGAACTATCTAATAAGGTGAAAGCAAATGCCTTAATGTTTCTAAGGCGACATATTGATCCTAGCCTACGCTGGGAGTACCTTCAGTTGAGGACACCCAAATAACTGTAGGATGCCCTTAAGGGACATTTTGGAAACATTCATGACACTTTGCTCCCAGAACTGGCCGTTCAGTGGAATGGAATCCGCTTGGGTCAATGACTTCAACAAGGACATGTTGCGCCTAAAGGCATGTCTCAATTTCTGTGGAAGGGAAATCACAGAAGATGATATGATCTACAAGACTCTTTCCACCTTTCCTACTTCAGCGCTTATACTAGTGGACTAGTATAGGCTGGAGTATGACAACAAAAGAATCACAACCTTCAATAAGCTGATCAGCCTACTGCAAGTGGCTGAGAGACATAATGAGGTTCTCTTGAACAACAATGTCAGGCCCACTGGGACAAAGACAATTCCCCAGGCTAATTATGGAAAAATGAAAGGTGTAAAGAACTCCAATGCAAGGCGGTTTAGACATGCTGATCCCTACCCACGTGGCAACAATGCACCACATGGAAAGGGACATGGGGATCGTGGAAATAAGATGCAAAAGGAAAGAGTTGATAATGAACCATGCTATAGGTATGGATTTATTGGGCATTAGTACAAGAACTACCAAGCAAACAACAGAGTAGCAGCCAATTACAAGAGGTATGGAGAGTCTAAAGAACAAGAGGCTCACTATATGGAAGAAGGAGGTCATGACCTAGATGTCAACCTTACAATTGCAGACTTCAATGGCAAAGAGGAACTTGCTAAGTCAATGGCTGCTCTCAATCTTGACTGATCTGCTTTATTTTCCAAAGACAATTGTGAAGGCATAATGCCTCATTTTTAATTAGACTACTACTTGGTCTTAAAGTTTATTTCAATAATGGTTTGATCAATTAGATTTCTGAACAAGACCTTGATTGGATTATCGTTGGCTTACTAATAAATTTCGGATTTTATTCTGAAGCATTGAATTTAGTAGATTTTATTTACTACAAGCATGGTTCGAAATAGCACTATAAAGATGTAAAGCAATACATCTAGAAAAAGGAAAAATTATTAGAATGAAAAGAATACCATTCAATGCAAATAGATATACTCTAAAGAATATGAGTTATATTTTCTAAATACCTCCCATTTATTTGTAGGAATGAATGGAGGAAAACTTGAGTGCTTAGTTGATAGTGGGACTACCCACACAATATTAAGAAATAGGCAATTATTCATTGAATTAATAGCCTATAATTCCTCTGTGACTACGATGATTGGATCATCACAAGTAATAAAAGTGCGAGGAATTGCCAAATTTTTGCTGCCTAATGGCACAACATTTCAAGTCACAGACGCTCTATATGCACCAAGAGCTAATCGAACCTTGTTAAGTTTCAGAGATATTTGTGCCAACGGTTATCCAGTAGAAACACATTGTGAGAATGAAACTGAATACCTTGATATTAACTCTAATGAATGTGGAAGGAAACGCATTTTAGAGAAACTTATGAGCCAATCTAGTGGACTGTACCTCACTACGATTCGAATCATTGAATCCTATGCTGTCACCAACAATGAAATGTGGAACATTGACTCATACAGGCTTTGGCATGACCGCCTAGGGCACCCCTGTCATGACATGATAATCCGTATTTAAAAGAACTCACACGGACATCTCTTCTTTTGAGTGAAAAATAAAATGGGACAAAAATCCGTCACACTGCAAGGTGTCAGTCCTAGTACTGCTTCAATGCAGCCATTGTCTTCTGACATACCAGAAACACTACCTCCCTCCCATTATGCCTCATTGACCATTTCAAAGGCACATCACTCTTTTTGCACAGCCTGCTCTATAGCAAAAACAAGATCGAGACCTTCCTATGGTAAAGATACAAAACAAAACATTCCATTCTTACAAAGGATACAAAGAGATATCTGTGGACCTATCCATCCAGAATGCGGACATTCAAGTACTTTATGGTTCTGATGGATACTTCGACAATCTGGTCACATGTCGTTTTATTGTCCACAAGAAATGATGCATTTGCAAAACTCCTAGCACAGATTATACGTTTAAGGGCTCACCACCCTGATCACCCTATCAAGTCTATAAGGCTTGATAATGCTGGAGAGTTTGCATCAAAAGCATTTGATAATTATTGCATGTCTATCGGGATCGATGTAGAGCATCTTGCACCCCATGTGCATACCCAAAATGGTCTCGCAGAAGCCACCATTAAAAGGCTACAGATGGTGGCTAGGGCATTGGTTATGCGCAACAACCTGCCTATATCTGCCTGGGGTTATGCAATATTGCACGCATCATTACTTATTCATTTCAGACCCACTGCTAGCCAACCATTTTCTGCGTACCAATTGGTAACTGGATATGAGCCTGACATTTCACACTTACGCATATTTGGTTGCGCAGTATATGTGCCTATTGCGCCCCCACAGGGTACCAAAATGGGTCCTCAGAGACGATTAAGTATTTATGTTGGATACGAATCCCCAACAATTATCCGTTATTTGGAACCCCTGACAGGCGATCTCTTTACTGCTAGATTTGCGGATTTTCACTTTGATGAGACAGTCTTCCCATCGTTAGGGGGAGATAGGAAAAAGGATTTTCCAAGGGAACGACAGGAATTGTCATGATTTGTCCCCACTCTGTCTCATTTTGATCCCCACACTTCACAATGTGAAAGTGAAGTGACAAGAATAATCGATCTTCAGAACGTAGCAGATTCGATGCCTGATGCTTTTATTGATATCGTAAAAGTGACGAGATCACATATACCAGCTGCAAATGTGCCTGCAAGGTTAGAAGTCCCCAACAAGGGGCACGGTGCCGCAGATAGAGGCACTGCATCCACACTTAGTGGAGGTGTGGTTGAAGTCGTGGCTCCCCAAAGGAAGAGGGGGAGGCCACTTGGTTCGATTGACACTCACCCAAGGAAGAAGAGGGTGAGTAAGGCACAAACCGATCCATTAATCATCAATGTAGAGAATCCCTCTCATGAGATTATCTCTGATTAAAGTTATGTCACGCCCCTGATTTTTAACATAAATAAAAATCGATATATAATCCCATAATTATACATGCGTGATCGTTCAGCCATCAATACAAAATACTTGAAAACTTTTTCCCTTTAAACCAGATACATACTGATGCCCTGAACCCTCAAAATCAATACACTCGCTCTCCACAGAGTTATATATTACACAAGCTTACGAATTAAATTGTCAACAACAAAATAAAACGTAAATGCTCCTTAGAGCTCACTACAACGTAAGTCTTAATAACGGTAAAGTCACAAAATTGGCTTCCTACCATAAAGTTGCAAGCACGCTACCTCAGCTTCAGCCACGATTACCTTGACCTGCAGGATTAACCCATACACCGTTTGAATGGTGTACCAGGTTGCCACACAACAAACCCGGTAAACTTTTGCAAGCTCGTATGAGTAACTCAAAACCACACATGCACAACTCGCCCAACGAGGAAACCCATCAACTCGTAAAAAGGGACACACACCCTGTTTTCCCAAAACAGCACATTCTTTTCCCAAAAGAAAAAAATACAAGTCACCCCGTGACAAAGTCATATTAATTGAAACTCTGACAATTCAATATGCATTTCCCAAAAATCACAATAAAGGTCACACGGTGACCAAATCATATAAATTGAAACTCTGACAATTAAATATGATACACAAGTCCTCCCAGGACATTTAAAAGAAAGAATCCCCGAAATTCCCTTTTAAAACAAATTCTCAAATCAACACAAGTCACCTCGTGACAAAATCATAATAATTGAAACTCTGACAATTAAATATGATACACAAGTCCTCCCAGGACATTTAAAAGAAACAATCCCCGAAACTCCCTTTTAAAACACGTACTCATGAGCATCAGATAGCTCCTCGCTACCCCCCATGATGTACCATGGCAACATACTAAAGCTCTAACTGATTGTATCCACAAACCCGGCCAAAGGCGTGAAGTCCCGATATATAAATGCCTGAGGTCACTTCCAGCAACCTCAAATCCTCGGACCTCCCCGGTCGTCAGATCAAAACCTTTCAAAACCGTCACTCAGGACCCAAAAGTTACTCAACTCACACAAAAGGAGATGTCACCCTGTGACCTCCAATCATCAGACCTCCTCGGTCGTCAGATCAAAATATTTCAAAACGGTCACTCAGGACCCAAAAGTTACTCAACTCACACAAAAGGAGATGTCACCCTGTGACCTCCAATCATCAGACCTCCCCAGTCGTCAGATCAAAACGTTAAATCAAACCAAAAAGAGAAATCACAACCTGTGACTCTCAGATCTTCCAACCCCCGGTCGTTAGATCAAAACATTCAAATCACATCAAAGTAACTCACACCAATTCTTGACACTTTTCAACAATAGAAATTCCCAAGTCCTACGCAATGTTTCCTGAAAAGTCATGCCCCAAAACAATAGAATGAAACCCATCAATACCTATTGCTTCAATTCACTCATCAAGCTACAAGAATATACATATTCCACGTAAATATATATATACGTGGTCATTCACTCAGGAAGGCCACTAATACCAACTATAGTTTGTAGTTAACTAAATAACTCTCAAAACAATAAGGTCAACCCGTTCGTGAATGCACTTCGTGAGATTACTCACCTTGAAACTCCTGCTGCGTCTTCAATACAGAACAAGGCAGCCACACCACAAAACAACCATCCAATGATACCTCATCAAGTACCTAATCACATACGGTTTCAACTTAGCAACAATCCACAAACGATTTAAGTCCGAAACCCCTGTTTTGAACTAAAATCCCCAAAGTGACTCCAATCGAGGCGAAAACACATCCGAGACAACCCAATGTCTCCGGAATACTTCTACGATCGATATGTCCAAACCACAAGTCGATCGGACACTCAGATCCTCACGGATCGAAGCATCAAATGGTCCGAAACTGTAAAAATCACAATATATTCATACGATCTCCAAAAATTGCGTATTATATATCAAAACGCTCGTATCGACGAGTAGATGACATGCAATACCATAAACTAATCATTCCATTGTCGGATGGCCACCATAACGACACCATAGTCGGCGGTGCAACCACCACAACCATCACCGGCCAAAACTCAAAACCACAACAATCAAGCCAACCAGAAATATTCATCACGGAGAATAGAGAAACTTTCATACCTGGAGCTAAGTCTGGTTCGGCCTAGATCTTCCTAGATCAAGCTTGCAAGATCGGCTAATCGCAGCCGTCTGATCGAGCCCCAGATTCGTTGTATACCGCAGATTTTCAAACCTTGATCTTTCACTCCATACGAAAAATAGTCCTTCAAGGCGGATACGAGGATGATCAGGAGGAGGAGGAGATTCCAAAACCAAGAAGGATCGGCCGAGATATCGCCGGAAATGTGAACTTCAGACCGGGTCCTGATTGTGTCAACAGTAGCAGCTTCGATCTCCACCTTCCGGTGGTTTCCATTGCCGTTAATCACCAGAGGGAGGACGGCGAGATGGTGGCGAAACGATCTGTGGTGGTCACTTTGCCGGAGAACGCCGGAATCTGCCTGAAAAAGCTGGTCGGATCCACCGGGTCTGGGTCGGGTCGCGCTGGGTGAGGAGAGAGAACGGAGAGAAGAAACTTTCCGAAAATAGAAAATGGGATTTTATGAAAATATTTTCAGAAATTCCTTATTTATACCAAAATGGAAACTTCTTCCAATGGCCATAACTTCTTCATACAAACTACGATTCTCGCGTTCCACATTTCCACTAACTCGTATCGACGCGCTCTACAACTTTTGTGAAGGAAGCTTTTGGAGAATCCCAATGTATCAAAAGTCAACCTTGAACCCCCCTAAAGTCATACTTATCAAATAATTAATTCGTCTGAAACACTTCCGCTCCGTCCACGAGCCACGAAACAGTCCAACAACCATAAATTAGATTCCGGAAATTCCTCAGAAAATAATTACGAATTTCTGAGGTATCACAAGTTATGTCCATGAATCAATACTGGAGAACGCTATGATGTTTGAAATGATTTCAGAGAACAAAGAAATCTCAATGGATTATGAGAGTGCGTATGAGTTGATAGAAAAATCTTCCATACACATTGATGATGAATTTGCATACACTATTGCTCAAGAAATCATAGAGCACGATGATATCGAACCATGCTCTGTTGCAGAATGTCAACAAAGAGCAGATCGGCCTAAATGGAAAGAAGCAATCCAGGCATAATTAGATTCTCTCACAAAGAGACAGGTATTTGGTCAGGTAGTGCTAATCCCACCAAGTGTAAAGCATGTAGGACATAAATGAGTCTTTGTCAAAAAGCGTAATGAGAAGAATGAAGTCCTGAGGTACAAGGCTCGCATTGTGGCGCAAGGTTTCTCACAATGCCCTAGAATTGACTACGAGGAGACATACTATCCCGTAATGGACGTTATAATGTTCCGCTACTTAGTTAGCTTATTAGTTTCCGAATGACTGGAAATGCAGCTCATGGATGTGGTTACTGCATATCTCTATGAGGATCTAGATTAAGAGATATATATATATATATATATGAATCGAAGTGCCTGATGGCCTTACATTACCCAAGTCAAGTGACTCTAAACCATGGAGTGCGGTTGCAATTAGGTTGAAACGCTCACTTTACGGATTGAAACAATCCGGGCGGATGTGGTATACCTGTCTAAGTGACTACTTGATTAGGAAGGGATATAAGAACGATGAATTATGCCCCTGTGTATTCACAAAGAAAACAAGTTTCGTATTTACAATTGTAGCAGTATATGTAGATGATATGAACATAATAGGTACTCTTGATGAAATAAGAGAAACTGCGAGCTATTTGAATTCCGAATTTGAGATGAAGGATCTTGGGAAAACTCGATTCTGTCTAGGCCTTGAGCTAGAACACTGAGTTTGTGGAATACTATTCCACCAGTCTACGTATGTCCAAAAGTCAGGCAATTTAAACATGGACAAAGCACATCCTGCTAGCACTCTCATGATCGGTCGAAGCTTGGATGCAAAGAAAGATCCATTTTGTCCAAAGGAAGATGACGAAGAGGTGTTGGGAGCTGAAATTCCCTATCTAAGTGCAATAGGTGCATTATTGTACTTAGCCCAATGTACTCGACCAGACATTGCATTCTCAGTGAACTTGTTAGCTAGATTTAGCTCAGTGCCAACGCAGCGTTACTGGAAGGGTATCAAGAACTATTTCTAATACCTAAAAGGAAGCATTGACTTGGGACTGTTCTTTCCCTATAGAGAGACAAGAGGGACCGCATATGGAACTGCAATCCCTAAAGGAAATGTTGATGGCGAAAATGCCACTCACTACACTAAAACGCCAAATGATGTTTTGGTCGGTTTTGCTGATGCTGGATATGTCTCTGACCCACAAAAAGATCATTCCCAAACTGGTTATGTATTTACCAATGGGAACACAACGATATCTTGGAGATCAACCAAGCAAACCCTTGTGGCGACCTCCTCGAACCACTCAGAGATCATTGCTCTACATGAGGCGGTTCGTGAGTGTGTATGGTTAAGAACTATCATTATACATATTCGAGGAACTAGTGGTTTGAGTTCTACCACTAAAGAGCCTACTTACATTTATGAAGACAATGCAGCTTGCATCGAACAGATGAAGCTATGTTATATTAAGGGTGATAACACAAAACACATATCGCCAAAGTTGTTCTACAATCAGCAACAATAGGCTTTCCTTAAGATTCAAGTGAATCAAGTAAGGTCTGAGGAGAATCTGGCAGATTTGTGCACCAAATTATTGCCCAAGGCCACATTTGAGAAACATGTGAAAAACATAGGAATGCGAAGTTTTTCCAAACTCCCTTGATTAATGCAAGTATCAAGGGGAGGTGTAGACGTCAGGGGGAGTGCTCTTTTCCTTCGACCAATGTGTATTTTTGTCCCACAGGGTTTTTATTGTTACTTGGCAAGGTTTTTAGTGAGGCAACAACTCATGCACCATTTCGTCTTTGACTTGGCACAAGGGGGAGTGTTAAAGGAAAAGCACATTATGTGCCTTCGTCAAAGCAACTAACGAGGAGGGAATCAAGGAATTACAATCACAGCTCAATCAGCATTTAATATCATTAATGTAATCGATATTTCTATTGTAATTCTATCCCTATATAAAGGGACTATGAAATGAAATGAGAAGACCAATTTCATCTCAATTTTACTTTTACACAATGGAAGTAGTAAGTAAATGGTAAATGTAGATATTCACTAATTAAATTCAATTCTAGCTCTTTTTTTTTTTTTTAACTAAGTTTAATTTAGTTTTATAAAAAATTTGTAAAAAAAATATAAAAATAGGGTTTTTATGGTTTTATCTCTACTTTAACGGAATAATTGACGGAAGTACTAAAAGGGTTAACGGAGAGATACTATGGGTACTACTAGACTCCCTGAAAATTTGTAAGTACCAAAAAGTGCATTTCGTAATGGTTCAGGTACCATTTGAGGATTTTACCCTAGAATATATCTACCTATAGGCAAAAGCTGATCCTAGAGCGAAAACCAAGCTACCAGCGTAAGCCGACCCCAGCCGTTTGTTTTCCAAAAACGCTTATCGTCAATCTTAGCGGTTTTCTCCATTGAACATCTAGTACTTCACATCTTCATCATCGATAGTTTTATTGATCTTAGGACAACATGGTGTCCTTTCTTCGTCAGCCCTTTGCAGAATCTCAGCTACTCCTTGCCCTAATGGTGTTGCAACATATTTAATTTGTTGGAATGGCAGGCCGCCAGATTTGGTGCTTAGGTCAGCAAAGGTGAAGATGGTTGGGCCATCTAGGTGGTAATGGTTTCCTTTGGGTGTGGGGTTGGGCTTTTGGGCCTGACTCCGAGCATAGTTGGTTGCCATGTTGGCATGGGTCAGAAAGGGTGTTTTGACACCCTCTTTTATTATTTTTGCTTCTAATCTACAAGTAATTCTATGAACTTATTTCGTTTGATTACTTGATTCTATGAACTTCTAATTGCATCACAATTGAGTTTCTAAAAAGTTGGACGGGTATCTACATGATGGAGCAACACAATTGCAATCTTCCATTGAGGGTGGTGATGGTGGTGATGGAAGCGTGGGAGAAGTCTAGGTGGTGGTCCCTTTATAAACATGGTTGAAGAACTGCTTTCTAGAGTACAAGCTTTTGCTGTGTGGGTATTGGCACGGGCTATTCTAACGGCGAATAGGGTGGTCTTTATTTGGTTTTAGCTTGCTGGCCTACTTAGGTCTTCTTAGGCCAAAACTTCTTAAAGTTGTGGGATATTCTCCAGAACTAAGTTGAACCATATTATTTTGTTACTACTATTATTATTAGTTGGGTAGTGCTACAGACCCCAAAAAATATTACAAAATTTCAATACCAAATGAGGTGGCGTATGCCATGTCATTGAGATTTATTTTGAACATTGGTGAGGTGGATTTTTATATTTTGTTATTTATGTTCTTTAGATTTTTTCCATAGACATCCTCAGCTTCAATGTTGCAAATCTTATGTTGCTTCCCCATATTACAATCCATTGCTTCGAACTCATGGCTTGTGCTTTGCAATGATCAAGAAGAGCAAGGTCCTATATCATGAGGCATTGCGTTACCATGCTCATCTACTTATATGATTACAATGATTAATGAAAGAGATTAGGATCCAATTACAGAGAGAAATCTCAATTTCCCCTCTCTCTCTACAGATCCTTGCTTTAGTTCTATAATACCTTTTTGGTTTCTGGGTTTTGCTCAGGAAATGGGTTTAGCTCTTGACTCTTTTCTTGAGGAAGTTTTATACTATACATATTTTCCCCCTTTCTTTTGGGGGTTTTGGATTTTGAATCAAAGGCATTAGTACTTGTGGGGGTGGTTAATAAATTTGACCCTGCAATCAAGGCAATCAAAGAGAAGTAATGGCAACAGTAAATGCAACGGTTAATTTGTGGGGGTGGTCAATAAATTTGACCCTGCAATCAAGGCAATTAAAGAGAAGTAATGGCAACAGTAAATGCAACGGTTAATGTAGCTGTAAATGCGACGATAAATGCGACATTTAGTATGGCAATCATGGCCGCCAATAAGTGACGGTTATTGCAGGAGTAAATACGGCCTTAATGGTAGCTTGCCGCTCAAGTCACTACGGCTTGCTGTGCAAGTTTACTTGCAGCCCACGCCGAGGTACACCTATAAATAGGCTGCTTGACGTCAAGGTAATCCATCGAATCCCGATTATTTCTACTCCACTACTAAGAAACGTACTGACTTAGGCATCAGAGGGTTTTCTGCAGGTACCCCCCCTCCTCCTCGAGCCAACGGTCAAACTCCAGGTCAACGCTCGAGGGAAGCTTCTCGATTGTTCCCAGGTCAGCTCCCGCTCCAGTCCGCATTAATTGTTGGGTCAAACTCCTCTACGGAATTTTTCACCTCCAACAAGTGGCGCCGTCTGTGGGAAACACTTTTCCCTAAAAAGTGATGGCGGGAGCTGTCCCTGACGGGATTCCATTTCTGTCACTGAGGACTGGTAGTGATGAAATTCCTCCCCACCAGCCTTCGAACGGGTCCATCCCGAGTCCCATCGGTGACCTGAACTTGCCTCCGGCTGACGAAATGCAAAGGCTAAGGCAGGAAGTCGAGCAATTGCGGAGGGAAAAGCAGGACCGCGAGGCTGGTCGACGACGAAAACTTGAAAGGTTCCTACAACTTGACAGTGATTCGTCAGACGACGACGCCATCGGCGATCTCCATCAAACTAACAACGTCGTAGCAAACGCAGGTGCCAGCGGCGTTATTGGGGGAATCCCTGGTGGATCCCTAGTCGAGGGGGTGGGAGGCACGGCAAATGGGGGGCAGAACGGAGCCGGAGTAGGCCAATCCAAAAGGGCGCGCAATGAATCGTGGCGCGAGAAGATGGAAAAAATGATTGATGCATGCAAACGTGCCGGCCCTCGAGAGCTGGCGGTGGAAATCGTAAGAGACGTTGGTAAGTCACCGTTTATCGACGACATTTTAAACGGGACAAAACCTCACCGGTTTACCATGCCGTTGTTCCACAAATACGTTGGAACGACCGATCCGGTAGACCATATCAAGGGGTACAAGCAACAGATGTCCATCGAGACAACCGACGAGAAACTAATGTGCAAGATCTTCCCTTCCAGTCTCACGGGGCCGGCATCGACATGGTTCCAAGACCTTAAGCCGCATTCCATACCAGATTTCGACACATTGAGCCGCGCTTTCATTTCACAATACTTCTGCAACCGCAAACAAAGGAAGGATATGGCGACTCTGTTCAGTACCAAGCAGAAGCCGGGAGAAAAGGTAGGGAAATTTTTTGAAAGGTTTAGAGCTGAAATGAGCCATGTTAATTGTGCTCCCCAATTCGCCGCAATCGCTTTCCGAGATGGATTGCTTTTGGGAACACCGTTATACGAAAGTTTGCTACGCGATCTGCCAAAAGACATGGACGACATCATTACAAGGGTTGAGGGGGAGACTAGAATTGAAAAATCCAAAGAAGCACGCGAGGCCCGACTCACTGCCGTTGTCACCTTGAGAGACGTTGAATGGAATGACATTCAGAGTGATAGAAGAGGGAAACCTCAAGATTATCCCCTTGAAGAATGGTTTACAATTCACCCCGTGACCATATACAAAAGACATAGTCATGAAGGAATATTTGAGAAGTCGCCCCCCCATCCACAGGCTAGTGACGAGGATGAGAGAAGTCGATATTGCCCGCTCCACGAGGCAAGGGGGCAAGGCATATATAAGTGTCAGGGAGTGCGACCTGCAATCCTTACATTAATGAAGACTGGTAAACTCCTTCAGTATAAAATGATATAAATTAAGGCAATCAGAGGGTTCATGGAAAAGTCCACGCGCCGAAATTCATCTCGACTAATAGAGAAGGTACGATAATATGGTGACTTTGTTTTGATAAAAGATGGCACAACTCGTAAATTCAGGTAAGAAAAATAAAAGAGTTTAAGTGATTTTTGCACGTGTTGATATCTCATTCAAGAAACTATTGAAATTATGTATTTCTCACATGAATAATATCACTGGGACTGGTTCCTCAAGTAGGATAGTCCTATTAATATGTATATATGACTGGTTCCTCGAGTAGGACAGTTGCATTCACTTTGTCAAAACTGGTTCCTCGAGTAGGACAGTTACGTTTGATTCATAGGAACTGGTTCCTCGAGTAGGACAGTTGCCTTAATGGTTCGAAATTGGTTCCTCGAGTAGGACATTTTCCTTAATGGTTCGACACTAGTTCCTCGAGTAGGACAGTAACATTTGATTTATAGGAGCTGGTTCCTCGAGTAGGACAGTTACCTTAATGCTTCGGGTAAGATGGCGTGCCTCACCCCTCACCGAGGGAGGGGGTGGGATGAAGGACCACACCCTCGCTGCCGGCGGGGGTGGGATGGCGTGCCTCACCACTCGCCGAGGGCGGGGGTAGGATGAAGGACCACACCCTCGCTGCCGGCGGGGGTGGGATGATGGACCACACCCTCGCTGCGGGCGGGGATGGGATGGCGTGCCTCACTCCTCGCCGTGGGCGGGGGGGGGATGATGGACCACACCCTCGCTGTGGGCGGGGGTGGGATGGCGTGCCTCACTCCTCGCCGAGGGGGGGGGGGGTGGGATGATGGACCACACGCTAGCTGCGCACGGAGGTGGGATGGCGTGCCTCACTCCTCACCGTGGGCGGGGGGGGGCTGATGGACCACACCCTCGCTGCAAGCGGGGGCGGGATGGCGTGACGAATTTTGACTATGCAGGCTATGGCGGTTGCGCTATCGGTTCTATATGGGGAGCGAGGGTAATCCCACCCCTAGATGTTGTTAAGACGCAATGCAAGACAGATAGATCCTCCATTCCGGTTCGGTTTCGATTCTTTTATTGTTTTGCTCGGCTCCCTGTCTCGAATATTTTACGTTTGTTTTGTTTTTCTTTCTGAGCGTCTGCGAGCACAGCTAAGAAAAACAGGGGGCAAATAGGAGAATGGAATACGGAGTGTGTATTAAAGCCATGACGGTCGTTGCGAGGGCCGACGTCGTTACGTAGTCTGACGTTACGATTGATGCTGAGAAGATTTCGAGCCGCCCTCGTCGAAATAGACTCTGATTTCGAGGCGACCTCGTCGAAATAGACCTAGATTTCGAGGCGACCTCGTCAAAGTAGACTCCGATTTCGAGGCGACCTAGTCGAAATAGACCTCGATTTCGAGGCGACCTCGTCGTAGTAGACTTCGATTTCAAGGCACCCTCGCTGAAATAGACTCCGATTTCGAGGCGCCCTCGTCGAAATAGACTCCGATTTCGAGGCGCCTTCACCGAAATAGACCCCGAGTTCGAGGCGGCCTCGTCGAAATAGACTCTGATTTCGAGGCACCCTAACCGAAATAGACCCTGATTTCGAGGTGACCTCGTCGAAATAGACCCGATTTCGAGGCAACCTCATCAAAGTAGACTCCGATTTTGAGGCCACCTCGTCGAAATAGACCCAGATTTCTAGGCGACCTCGTCGAAATAGACCCGATTTCGAGGCGACCTCGTCGAAGTAGACCCGATTTCGAGGAGACCTCGTCGAAGTAGACTCCGATTTTGAGGCGCCATCGCCGAAATAGACTCCGATTTCGAGGCGCCATCTCCGAAATAGACCCCGATTTCGAGGCGACCTCGTCGAAATAGACCCGATTTTGAGGCCACCTCGTCGAAATAGACCTCGATTTCAAGGCGACCTCGTCGAAGTAGACTCCGATTTCGAGGTGCCCTCGCCGAAATAGACTTTGATTTAGAGGCGCCCTCGCCGAAATAGACCCGATTTCGAGGAGACCTCGTCAAAGTAGACTCCGATTTTGAGGCCACCTCGTCGAAATAGACCCCGATTTCAAGGCGACCTCGTCGAAGTAGACTCCGATTTCGAGGTGCCCTCGCCGAAATAGACTTTGATTTAGAGGCGCCCTCGCCGAAATAGACCCGATTTCGAGGAGACCTCGTCAAAGTAGACTCCGATTTTGAGGCCACCTCGTCGAAATAGACCCCGATTTCGAGGCCACCTCGTCGAAATAGACCCGATTTCAAGGCAACCTCGTCTAAGTAGACTCGATTTCGAGGCGACCTCGCCGAAATAGACTCCGATTTCGAGGCGCCATCTCCGAAATAGACCCCGATTTAGAGGCACCCTCATCGAAATAGACCCGATTTTGAGGCCACCTCGTCGAAATAGACCTCGATTTCAAGGCGACCTCGTCGAAGTAGACTCCGATTTCGAGGCGCCGTCGCCGAAATAGACTTTGATTTAGAGGCTCCCTCGCCGAAATAGACCCGATTTCGAGGCGACCTCGTCAAAGTAGACTCCGATTTTGAGGCCACCTCGTCGAAATAGACCTCGATTTCAAGGCGACCTCGTCGAAGTAGACTCCGATTTCGAGGCGCCGTCGCCGAAATAGACTTTGATTTAGAGGCTCCCTCGCCGAAATAGACCCGATTTCGAGGCGACCTCGTCAAAGTAGACTCCGATTTTGAGGCGACCTCGTCGAAATAGACCCCGATTTCGAGGCGACCTCGTCGAAATAGACCCCGATTTCGAGGCGACCTCGTCGAAATAGACCCCGATTTCGAGGCGACCTCGTCGAAATAGACCCCGATTTCGAGGCGACCTCGTCGAAATAGACCCCGATTTCGAGGCGACCTCGTCGAAATAGACCCCGATTTCGAGGCGACCTCGTCGAAATAGACCCCGATTTCGAGGCGACCTCGTCGAAATAGACCCCGATTTCGAGGCGACCTCGTCGAAATAGACCCCGATTTCGAGGCGACCTCGTCGAAATAGACCCCGATTTCGAGGCGACCTCGTCGAAATAGACCCGATTTCGAGGCGACCACATCTAAGTAGACTCGATTTCGAGGCGACCTCGCCGAAATAGACTCCGATTTCGAGGCGCCATCTCCGAAATAGACCCCGATTTAGAGGCACCCTCATCGAAATAGACCCGATTTTGAGGCCACCTCGTCGAAATAGACCTCGATTTCAAGGCGACCTCGTCGAAGTAGACTCCGATTTCGAGGCGCCGTCGCCGAAATAGACATTGATTTAGAGGCGCCCTCGTCAAAGTAGACTCCGATTTTGAGGCCACCTCGTCGAAATAGACCCCGATTTCGAGGCGACCTCGTCGAAATAGACCCCGATTTCGAGGCGACCTCGTCGAAATAGACCCCGATTTCGAGGCGACCACGTCGAAGTAGACCCGATTTCGAGGCGACCACGTCGAAGTAGACTCGATTTCGAGGCGACCTCGCCGAAATAGACTCCGATTTCGAGGCGCCATCGCCGAAATAGACTCCGATTTCGAGGCGCCATCCCCGAAATAGACTCCGATTTCGAGGCGCCATCTCCGAAATAGACCCCGATTTCGAGGCGACCTCGTCGAAATAGACCCGATTTTAAGGCCACCTCGTCGAAATAGACCTCGATTTCAAGGCGACCTCGTCGAAGTAGACTCCGATTTCGAGGCGCCCTCGCCGAAATAGACTCCGATTTAGAGGCGCCCTCGCCGAAATAGACCCGATTTTGAGGCGCCCTCGCCGAAATAGACCCCGATTTCGAGGCGACCTAGCCGAAATAGACTCCGATTTCAAGGCGCGCTCGCCGAAATTGACCCCATTTCGAGGTGCCCTAGCCGAAATAGACCCCAATTTAGAGGCGACCTCGTCAAAATAAACCCGATTTCGAGGCGACCTCGTCGAAGTAGACCCCGATTCGGAGGCGACCTCGCCAAAATAGACTCCTATTTCTAGGAGCCCTCGCCGAAATAGACTTTGATTTCGAGGCGACCTCGCAGAAATAGACTCCGATTTCGAGGCGCCCTCGCCGAAATTGATGTCGATTTCGAGGCACCCTCGTCGAAATAGACGTCGATTGATGATGAGGAGCTTACGAGGCACCCTCGTCGAAATAGACTTCAATTCGAGACACCCTCGTCAAAATAGACGCCAATTTCGAGGCACCCTCGTCAAAATAGATGCCAATTTCGAGTCACCCTCGTCGAAATAGATGCCGATTTCGAGGCGCCCTTTTGAAAATAGACACCGATTTCGAGGCACCCTCTTCGAAATAGATGCCGATTTCGAGGCACCCTCGTCAAGGTCGGCGCTAAGGTGAAGTTATTGAGAAAAATGCTCGACGTCGAAGCCAAGGTGAAAAGTTATTGAGATAAATGCCTACGCCGACGTCGAGGTTGACGCCAAGGGCCCACGACGAGACTCCAACGTCGAGGTCGACACTGAGGTTATTGCAAAACAAGTTATCGACGTCGAGGTTGGCGCCGACGTCGAGGTTGACACAGACGCGGAGGTTAGCGCTGAGGTTATTGAGAGCAAGATCATCGACGTCGAGGCTGGCATTGTAGTTATTGAGAAGGACGTCACCGACGTCGAGGCTGGTGCCGAGGTTATTGAGAAAAAGTCACCACCGTCGAGGTTAACATTGCAGACATTAAAGAAGACGTCATCGACGCCTACGCCGACGTCGTGGTCATTGTGAAGGAGACGTCACTGAATGTTAGGTGACTAAGAAGGGATAAGAAGGGAAAAGAGGAAGAGTTTCACAGCAGGGTACCTCAGGCTCGGAGTCTGGTTTGAACTGTGCTGGGGGACGTCTTAGGAACGAGGTAGCTCAGTGGGGTCACCAAACGCAGGCGAGACTAGAAACTAGGCTTCGGCGCTAGGGGCGAGGCACCAGAGACTCCACAAGCAGACAAGTCTACGACGCGGAGACTTGACACTAGAATGGCTGCAAGATAAAGGCAGATTTGAGTCCTGATTAGGGCACGTCGACGTCGGCGTCGTCGAAGAGATGAGATGCCGACTCTAAACAAGGAACGAGGATCTTCTTATACGGGCCTCTACATCTTCAACACGAGGAAGGCCTAGATGAAATTCAAAGAAGGATGCCCAAAGAGAAGTATAAAGATGTGGGGCCCATAGAGAAATTTGAGCTTTAGAAATTTTCTCTTGGGATGAATTCCCAAGGAGAAATCTTGGGGGCATTGTGGGGGTGGTCAATAAATTTGACCCTGCAATCAAGGCAATCAAAGAGAAGTAATGGCAACAGTAGATGCAACGGTTAATGTAGCTGTAAATGCGACGATAAATGCGACATTTAGTATGGCAATCATGGCCGCCAATAAGTGATGGTTATTGCAGGAGTAAATACGACCTTAATGGTGGCGTGCCGCTCAAGTCACTATGGCTTGCTGTGCAAGTTTACTTGCAGCCCATGCCGAGGTACACCTATAAATAGGCTGCTTGACGTCAAGGTAATCCATCGAATCCCGATTATTTCTACTCCACTACTAAGAAACGTACTGACTTAGGCATCAGAGGGTTTTCTGCAGGTACCCCTCCCTCCTCCTCGAGCCAACGGTCAAACTCCAGGTCAACGCTCGAGGGAAGCTTCTCGATTGTTCCCAGGTCAGCTCCCGCTCCAGTCCGCATTAATTGTTGGGTCAAACTCCTCTACGGAATTTTTCACCTCTAACAGTACTTGATGTCAGTTGCTTTGTAAATGAAACTCAAGGAAAGTATATATGGATCGATCCTATTCTTTCCTGGTGTTCTTACTATTGGGGGGATTGTGTTCAAGGACATTGAAAGCCAAATTCATAAAAAGATTCAGATCATTATGCTTTTTCATAAAGATAATTTTGGTGAGGCATATGTTTATTTGATTTACCCCTCTGAGGTTCCACAATCTATGCAATAGGAAGTTATGAAAAACTAGTTGACAGCTTGATTCAATGATGCAAAAATGATAAGAAATTTTATCAAATAAGTTTTTGATCGAGTATTGGAGAATGAAAAGCGTATCATTCATTGAAAAAATAAAATAAGGGATCAGCTAGCGCTGCAAACAAAACCTAATCAATAAAAGATGGCGAAGTTAAGTTAAAAAAAAAATCATGATGGACCAAAGAAAAGAATAAAGAGGGATTAGGGGATTGCAAAAGAGAAAGAGGAAGAAGTTAAAGATGTTGCGTTTAATGACCTAGATTTGCAACAGAAAATTTCAAATGGGGAGAGAGAGAGAGAGAGAAGGGATTTTTTTTCCGACAAAGGAGAGGGAAGGGTTGAGAACTTGAGATTGAAATCTTTCATGGCAGTAATCTCACTGGTATAGTGGGGGTGGTGGAGATTCTCAAAAAAATGGTGAAGGAATTAGATTTTAATCTTTTTTTTTTTTTTTTTGTTACAATCGGGGCCTAAAAGAACCAAACAAAAACAACAAAAGGGCTAAGAATTAGAGCAGGAGCTCCTCCTCCTTTAGGTTAAAGTAATATTAATTATAAAATAAAAATAGATAAATTCCACTTCATTAATGTCTTTTCAAAGCCAAACGCTGACATGGCGCCTGCCACATCATTTGGGATCCAAATTTTGTATATACATTTGGGATCCAAATTTTGTATATAAATTTGAGATCTCAAGCATTTTCCTTATTACTTTCATTTAAGTAAAAATGTTTCTACTTTTGGTGATTGCGAGTTTTCCTCTTTATGGGTAAGTATGAAAAAAATAAGTGGGTGGGGAAAAGAAGTCTCTAGAAGTAGAGTAAATAGTCAAAAACCCAATTTTATAATTTAATTATCATTTCTTATTCTCAGTGTTATCAAACCCTATAATTTTTCTTAGAAGAGAAAATGTTACAAATAGTAATGAATGGACCATTGTGATAGTTTTTAAATGTGATGTACCAAATTAATGAATGGACTTTAATTAGGATACCATCTGTAAAATTTTCTCATCTTAAAAAGAAAAGGGGAGCGGATCTTCCCCTGAGCTCATTTTTGTGCTGAGCTTCCTAAGCTTTTTACCAGATGATGCCACGTGTATAAGACCATATCAAATTTACTATATACTATTTGTCAAGGCATTGTTCATCGGCTTATGAACAGTGACGGCTCCAATTGAGCCAGTCATCGATGAAAAGATGATTTTGTCCCTACTTCATATATGTTGCCCTACACCTGTCTACCGTCTCAAAACTCTCGTGCCTTTCTTCTTCGCTTCACACAGAGGTAGAGAGAGAGAGAGAGAGAGAGAGAGAGAGTGAAATGAATTCCCTTTCTTCGACACCTAGGTTGTTGCTCAATGTGTGTTGTTTCTTGCTTCGCCAACCTCCAAGGTTGAGGAAAACCAGAATATCCCGGTCAGCACCCTCAATGTCAGATCTGCAAAGAAGCATCGAAACCACCACATAGTGCCTGGATTCCAAAGCCGTATCGGAATCCATGAGTAGATTCACCGGCCTAAGCAGCGATCACCAATCGCTTGGTCCCGGAGAACAGAAGCAGATCCATCTGATTGGATTTGGGATTGAGGGGTTGAGGGCAGCGTGCTTGTCACACCCTGACTCGAGCTAATTTTCTAATCTCGAATTAAGGTGTGAATCACATCTTAATTATAGAACTAATATTTCTATAACCAAAATATGACCAAAAAATTAAATAAATCGTGAACTAAAACTACATAACAAGATCTCAAAATTCCAGCGGAAGCATATATTACATAGTCTTTATCATATTGTACATTAGTACTCATTCCTTATTCCAAACAAACATAAAGGAAACACAAGTTTCACAACCCATTTGACATCATATACATATAAGAACTTCTTGCCCTAGTATCTTGATTCCAGACCTGCAAAATCTGTTATGGGGTGAGCTCAACCAGCTGCTCAGTAGGGACATAAAACCACATAGGCTTACATGTCTTTTGATCTTTTTGATGCACATCTTACCCCTCTTGGCTGGCAACAGGTTGATAATCTGCACAAGCATGTTCGAGCATGTGGACTTGCAAAAAAAATTGATTTAGTGATCACATCTCCTGTGCTAAGGACCATACAGACAGCAGTGGGTGTCTTTGGTGGTGAAGCATACACATGGGATAAATGTACCTCCTCTAATGGTTGAAAATGCTGGGAACAGCAGCCATGCTGCAATTTCAAGTCTAAACTGCCCACCATTTGTAGCAGTTGAACTATGCCGGGAACATTTGGGTGTTCATCCATGTGATAAGAGAAGAAGCATTAGCGAGTATAGGCCTCTTTTCCCTGCAATTGATTTCTCACTGATAGCGAATAATGATGACATTTTGTGGACGCCTGACATAAGAGAGAAGAATGAAGAAGTTGCAGCTAGAGGACTGAAGTTTTTGAACTAGTTGTGGACATGTAAAGAAAAGAATATTGCAATTGTTACCCATAGTGGATTCTTGTACCACACCTTGAGTGCTTTTGGAAATGATTGCCATTCATCCATTAAGAGTGAAATATCCACGCACTTTGCCAATTGCGAGCTTCGCTCCATGGTAATTGTTGATAGGGGTTTGATAGGGTCAAATTCCACCTCAGCAACTAATTATCCTGGAAAAATTCCTCATGGGCTTGATCTTCCTAGCGATGTCGCAGATGAGAAGCATCCAGTTTCCAAGTAATCGTATCCTATAATGATGGATTGACAGCTACGTATCTAAAATGGCTGTTCTGGTGCCTGATTTTCAGTGGCCGGTGGAGATAACCTTTTCTTGATTATTTATATAGGGAAAACAAGGAATTTAACTTTTGGAGTCTTATAGATTTGAAGCCTGTTGAAAGGGTTATAACTCACGCATATAGTTTAACTGGAATGTGTTGTAAATATTCGTGGATAATCATGTAAATAGAGTGTCACGCCCTGAATTTTGAATAAATAAATTCAAATCCAAAACGCGATAACTTAACAAGCACAAGAAAAACACATAGAAATTTTTTTTCATTTAAATTAAGCAACTAAACAAACTGAGCTCACAATGTCAATACCGACTCATTCTTTGGAGTCACATATTACATTACAGATAGTTTACAAATTAAACTAAATGACAATTCAATAAGTAAACACACCCACCACAACTCACTACACAGCGGAAGACTTAAAACTAAGATTACCCTTTGAAGTCCACGCTACCGAACGTACCCCTCAGCTTTGACAACGATTAATCGATATTCTAACCAGCACAATAAACCCTACACCATAGAATAGTGCACCGAATTGAACAAAACAAACCCAGTAAGCTTTTTAGGCCGTATGAGTAAACTCAATTAAAGTGACTCACGTCACGCATGCTTATAATTTCTCAACTCGTGAGATAAATTAAAGCAACAACATTTAACTCCACAAAACACAACCAAATATACAAAACCATCATTCATTTGTCTAAACAAAAGTAGTTGTCACCTCAGTGACGTTTCAAATCATTTTCCATCTCAACGGCAAATCTACAAAAATCACACTCACTTCCCCTCAACATAAAACATTTGTCAAAATAATGACCTCACGACTCATTTTACAACTCACTACAAATCTCAAACCACAACCGCACTTACAATTGAATTAAGTAAAATCAGTAATTCCTGCATAGAAATTTAGTTCAGGAGATCACCTTAAAAACACACAATATAAATCATATAAATCCCTGCATAGAGTTTAGTTCAGGAATTTACATTAAAACAAACAATTCAAAAAGAGGTAATCCCTGCATATAATTTAGTTCAGGAAATCACCTAAAATCACACAATTCAAACGGCAGTAATCCCTGCATATAACTTAGTTCAGGAGATTACATTAAAAATCACCAAATAGAAATCATAGTCCAAATCTCATGTATAAATTAAAGAAAGAACACTAGAAACATTCTCCAAAAACTACGTACTCATGATCCAGTAACACAGTTACCACCATGACTGTACGCCTACAACCGACTATGTACTCCTGATGCAGTAACCCAGTTACCACTAGGACCGCACGCATACAACAGACTACGTACTCATGATGCAGTAACCCCAGTTACCATCATGATCGCACGCATACAACCGACTACGTACTCCTAATGCAGTAACCCAGTTACCACCATGACCGCACGCATACAACCGACTACGTACTCATGATGCAGTAACCCCAATTACCACCATGACCTCACGCACACAACCGACTACGTACTCCTAATGCAGTAACCCAGTTACCACTAGGACCGCACGCATACAACCGACTACGTACTCATGATGCAGTAACCCCAGTTACCACCGTGACCGCACGCATACAACCCAGTTACCCCACAACACAAGGTACTCTTACAATACTCGGTTTTACAATCTAAAACCAAATCAAAACTTCAAATACTCTTTCCACACAACAAAATCAACAATTCACATTTCCGACAAGAGTAAATGCTCCAATATAATAATCTGAATAAAATCGCAATTATTATGCTTCACACAATGCCACACCATTCATATATATATTCCACATAAATATATATATATATATATACGTAGTCATTCACGCAGGAATGACCACTAATACCAACTATAGTTTTATAAATTATACATCTCGAAAATCATTTGATATCAAAACATTGTTTTAACTTACGCATGAACCGTTGTCGATCAAGTTCATATATTTTAAAACAAATAATTTGTTTCGATAAATACGATTTTTCATGCTAACCATTAAATATACTAAATTAAAACATAACTACTTTATCAACCGAAACACTGTGAGATTTACTCACCTCTAACTCCAGCTGCGTCTTCACACAAATACCAAGACAAACACAAAATCATCCAAACTCCGCTGAAGCAATTCAGTCAATCACCTAATCACATCAAGGTCACACTCAATACAACACAACACAATCACCCAATTATACGACGATCCAACAGTCGGAACCTCATCCGAGACCATCCAACGTCCTCGGAACACTTCTACGATTAATAAAACAAAACTATAAGTCGATCAAACGGCCGAATCCTCATGGATCGAACATCGATCGAACCGAAAACCCTAAAACTTTGAAAATTCACAACTTGCTCATACGTTCTCCAAAAATTACAAACTATATATTGAAATGCTCATATCGACGAGTAGATAGTAATGAGGAGTAGAAACTGACCCAAAGGTGGCCGGAAACCACCACTACAGTGGTGGCACCGCCGCCCACCCAAAGTCAAAGTTAGACAAAACTTCCAACACAAATGATCTTCATCTCAACTCCAATTGAAACTTTCATAACTAGCACAAAGTCTGAATAAAAGCCATTTGACAGGAATTTACCTCTCAATATCTCAAATTAGATGAACCCTAGAATTTCAAAGTTTCGATTCGTCCTCCACAAGTGAAATCGTCCCAAGCCGCTTTGGGAGAAGCATCAACGTCCTATGGGCTTCAAAAGCCCTCAAGAACCACCGGCTATGGTGGCCGGAAAAAGAAGAAGTGATGGAGGCGATTTCGTCCCCGACGAGGTTCTCTTCTCGCCCTTGTAGCGCCTCCTACATCATATTTCACTTTGATTGCTTCTACAAACTCGTAAAGGGGGTCGAGACGAGAAAAGCCCACTTTGTTTCACATCAATCGGTGGCTGGATCAGGAATATATGGCCGAAAAACTAGAGAGGGCGAAATCTGGGCTCGGGAGAGAAAAGAGCTCAGTTTCGGTTTTCTGAAAATTCTGTCCTTCTTTGCAATTTTCGGACTTTTCTCCTATTTATAGAATTTTCTCAATTTTCAATCGTTCATAACTTTCTCATACGAATTCCGATTCTCGCGTTCCACATGTCTACGAACTCGTATCGACGCGCTCTACAACTTTCGTGAAGGAAGTTTTTGGAGAAACTCAGCGTATAAAAAGTCAACCTTTGTGCCCCCCCTAAAGTCATACTTTTCGAATAAAAATTCGTCCGAAACACTTCCGCTCCACCCTCGAATCACGAACTCATACAAACGGACACTTTATTAATCCCAGGAAACATTTAGGAATTAATAACAAATTTCCGGGGTCTTACATAGATGTTGAGTAATAGGTGCCTATCCCTATAGATTGGTGATTGAAGGTTGTAATTGTAGGAGTGATTGAATTGTAACTAAGTATTACCTTTTTGTGTACACCATGTAGTCCTATATAAGGCTCCTCATGGTGAGATGAATAATACACACATTCTACTCTCTACGGCTAAAGTCTCTCTCTCTCTCTCTCTCTCTCTCTCAAATTTTTCACTATTGTTTTACAACACGTTATCAGCACGAAAAGCTCTAAAATTTAGATTGCGAGTTGTGGAGAAGAGGTGGTTAGTCATTCAATCAAGAAAAGAGGCAGATCATCGCTCAAGCTCTTGGATTGGCTGAGAAGACAACCTTCTCAGTTCTGCACATATAAATTGAAGATTCATCGGCTCTTCATCAAGTAATGTTTTTCAAAATCTAATTTTATATTCATGCTTATTGAGCCTATTGATTGAACATGAAAAATCCTCCATGATGCATGAACCCTAAATTCTGATTGTTTTATTTGGAATATATATATATATATATATATATCTGTTCATGTTTTGGATTGTTTGATTGGAAAAGAAAAAAAATTAGGATACTTTGGCAGTAGCTATTTCTAGCACTTGGTCCAGTAGCACCAATTCACAACTAGAGAGTATCAATCCATCATTCAAAAGTAAAATCTACTATTTATGGGATTTGAACACAACCACAGTGTGTACCAACCCAGCATGTTGTCCAATGTGCCATTATGGCCAATTGGTAATTATCACCACCATTTAATATTAATACTGCCAGAAGCAGATTCAACTCCATTTAATTGGTGATTGATCAATTGATTCAATTCATTTTTGGTTTTGATTGACATTTATCCAAAATAATTACCATAGTAGTTTCATAATTTATCCTTTATTACTACATTTTAATATTGTATATTACGCGAATTATGGGCTTAATTTTTGGTTACACAAATTTGAATCTGCCATTATAATTCTTTATGCTAGAAGCATTATGGCCTAAATTATTACTCGATTATTACATAAACATTATGCCAGAAGTATTTGCCAAATTTATTACCTATACGAAATGCCAGAAGCATTAATGGGATTTTAACCCATTTCCCAAGGTACATAACCGCTGCATTAATTTATTTACGTTACAATTTAATAACATATATTGAATTTGGTTATGTTATAATTGAGAATATTAAATGTGGCTGAGTCAGAAGCTAAAATCAAGCCAAAAGTCACAACAACAAATCCGAGCCAGAAGCTCAGGCCCAAGGAGCAAGGCTAGCACAGAAACTCGCCACGTGTTGCCATGACAATGGTTATGAATCTTCTCCAACTAGGCTAATCCAGTTGGATGCGATGTCTAGGCAAGGTTCAGATGAGGTCATGTACTTAAGTGAGCCTCGCTCCACCTAAACCTCATCTTTCCTTACCTGGTCGTATTCAATTGTAGCTACCAAAAAGGTTGAGTAATAACTTTTCATTCCTTGGCAGACCAGTTTGAGCCCAGCAAGCCCACTCTCCCTGCGCAGGACCTAGCAGCCAGCAGGCCACACACACTCTTTGCCTAGCGCATGAAAGCCTAGGTCACGAGCCTGCAGACTAAGCCCGATAGGCTTCACTATCAAGCCCACTCCTTCTTTGGTCTAGCAGAATCAAAATAAAAGGAAAAATGATTTCATATTGTAAATAGATTCACCATATCTAATATGTGTAATTAATTTCCAGAAGCATTTATTTACATAATTGTGTAATAATTAATCTGTTATATTACTAGCATGCAATTAATATCTCAATTGATTTATGATTTCCATTTATCCAATTTGTGAGATATTATTACAATTTACTTTATTCAATATTTTTATGTTACTTGTCTAAATTTTCGCACTAGAATATATGTGTAGAAAATGCAGGTATCGAATGAACTAGAAGTTCTAAATGAATCAGTAGTTCATACATAAATCGAACTTGTAGTTTCGATAATGCCATTTAAGAAACTTGCAGTTTCTTTCATAAATTCACCACACATGATAAAACCAGTAGATTTTACATGTCTAATCCGATTTTTCAAACCATGTTATAGAACATGAAGTTCTCATTACTTGCTTATGGATGATATTACCCAAAGCACTAATATTATTTGTTCATTTCCTGTAAGAAATGTCAAATCTCAACATGTTTGACTTTGTTGCTTTGAAGGTCTCCAGAAGAAACTATCTAATGTGAACTCATGATGTGAAAATTCATCTGACTGCAAAGAAGATGAGATCAACAGTCAATGCTAACAATGCCATCATTGAGGCTTTTAATATGAGTGCCATAATTTTCAAAAAGGAAACATATGGAGAAAATACTCCAAGTTGAGTATCCGATGAAGAGGATACACAAACTCTTTAGGTCGCTCTAGAAGAGCACTTTCACAATCAAATGACCATTTTCTTGCTTGAAGCAAGACATGATTGACAGAACGAAATTAGCCCATATGACCGTCTGCCACTTGGCCAAAGCCCAAGAGGCCATGTAATCAGGCTCCACGTGGCTAAGGCCCACGTGGTAGGAACCATGATGCCATAACTCAGCAAGCCCGAGTTGAAAGGAACGGTCAGGCCCGTTGCCACCAGAATCAGCATGATCTTTGTTATTGATGTAGAGGAATTGACTACTGGTCCCGCACCTATTGTGCGATAGCCGAAGCAGTAGATGAGTATTACGCCGGTCATGGAACACGAAATACCAACTTTATTGAAGGGTCATTTTCCATCGATTCCACACTAGAGATCATGGATTTTCAGGCAGTTACTAAACATACCGAGAATTAGAACTCGAAGACATGGGTATAATTGGCTCCTTGTGCCATATCTATTTCATCTTAATGAATGAAACATCTTCAGATTTTGGTGATTTATGTTTTCAGTTATTTTGGATTATAGAAATATCGTTATGTTCGAATATATTTAATTCAATAAAATTATTCATACATGTGATCCATTGAATTAAATAAATGAATAGACATATTCTGTGGGGAAGTTTGTTGTCTGGTTAAAAGTGCTATTACGCACACCATACTCCCAGATCGGAGATATTTTTCAAACTTATTGTCTATTCATACCTCTGTGACAACCGTATCAGGCCAATCCAACCTGATAGAGGGTTATGGCAAAACCCACTATATGTTGTCCAATGGTACTGAACCTACCATTAATGAGGCCTTATAATCTCTACGTTCCAGAAGAACGTTATTGAGTATTAAGGATATTCGAACCAACAGTTATCACGCTGAAACCACTGAGAAAAATGAGTGTAATATCTTTGCATAACCTCCAAAGTGCGTGGCCAGAAGCGTACATTGGAGAAATTGGAATCTGTTAGTTAGAAGCTAACTAATTCAAGCAACTACTTGCTATGGCATGACCATTTGGGACACCCAGGTCAAAGTATGATGCACCGTATCCTCAATTCATCTCAGGTGCATCCCCTTCTGAATAAGGGTCTTGTATATAATGACACGCTATGCCATACTCGTTAAGAATATTTAATACTAGACCATCATATGCAAAGACTAGGACATACACCACCATTTTTCTGCACATATAATGCAAGGGAAATTTGTGGACATATCCAACCATCATGTGGACCAGTTAAATATTAATGGTTTTGGTTGATGTATCGACAAAGTGATCACATGTTACACTATTGTTCGCAAGAAAATGCTGCTTTTGCTAAACTCTCACCCAGATCATGAAATTGAGGGTTCACCACTCGGATTATCCCATAAAGTCTATAAGACTTGATAAGACAAGAGTTTACATCGATGTCTCTCGATGATTATTGCATATCCCTTGGGATTGATGCTGAACATAGAGTTCCCTATGTTCACACCCAAGATGGTCTCGCAAATAGAATCTTGGTAATGCCCACCAAGCTTCTAGTTTTTGCGTGGGGCTATGCAATCTTGCATGCAGCTATGCTGGTCCCATTGAGGCCAACTGCTACCTAACCTTACTCGGCGTTACAGCTAGTGACTGGGTACGAACTTGATGTTTCGCACTTACGCGCATTTGGATTTGCAGTCCACGTGCCAATTGTGTCCTCACAACGTACAAAATTGGGTCCTCAACCAAGGATGGGCATGTATGTCAATTATGAATCCCATCCATTATGTGCTCTTTAGAGCCCTTGACAGGCGATCTCTTTACCGCTAGATTTGCGGATTGTCACTTTGATGAGACAGTCTTCCCGCCATTAAAGGAAGATAAGAACGTCACCGTTCCTGATGAACGACGTGAACTAACATGAAAAGTCCCCACTATGTTTCATCATGATCCCCAAATCGCATGAAAATACTACCAGGACGGCACCCCCGTTGATGAGGCAGGATGTAGGATGACTGCTGTTGCCGTCAACCGGCTGAAGCGGATGTTCCGGTTGCCCGGTGTACATACTAGGGAGTCTCAACTAGGTTTAGCACTAGCCCCTGATCCCCATCGGTACTCCCAGGTACTACGCCATGGACCTGGATCACACCCCACCATGGCGAGCTTCACATAAGGTGCCACCCCGGGCACCCAGGGCCCGGGGCAAGGCTAGCACAGCCCACCTATCTTTACAAATACAAGACTGATATGGCATCAGAAGAACCTGTGTCCCACATCGAGGATAGGGGAGACTCCCTTCCCACGCTTGAATATAAAGATTATAGCACAACCACCTTGAAAAGGTAAGAACTCCTGGATCCACGATTTATTCTACACAGCTATTAGTTTCTCACTCAAGCATCGGAGAGGTATAGACCGTCCGGTACGGTTTATTCCTCTAACGTTGTGTCTTTGATATAGGATATAGGAGTCGATCGGTGCCCCAGACGGTATAGCATTCTGTGTGAAGTACCCGGAGAAAGCCACCAGAAACATTGGAGCGCCAGATAGGGGTCTCGGATATGAATGAGCCGGAAGTGACAGGAGAGGAGAGAAGTGTCACCCGGGCACTTGTATTCTCCTCGGGAACTTCATCAGCAGAGGCACCAGTTGTTCGGGAAGAATTGCATGGTCTCGGATCCTTGGACCCAATAGTCCCGGATCAGGTGACTCCGGTATCGAAGTTAGAGTCTATGCGAGCTGAGATCCCAGCCTTCAAGGAGCAGTCCAGGATCGATCGGGAACAGCGAAGTACCGATAGGGAAACAAACCGCCTCATGCAACAGAGAATGCAGGATTTGGAAGATGAAAATACGGCGCTGGCCCGAGCACTAGACAAGAGGCACCAGCACAACGAGGCACTTACTCAGGCCCTGGCTAGAGCATCCCAGCTAGCAGACCTGAACGCCTCCCCGATAACATGAACTACCAACACCGCACCAGCACCTCCCACGGAGGGCAGCCAGAGGTTAATTCAGGTACCGGTAGACTTATTCCCGGAAAGCTTGAGACATCTACCACCACCACCGTTACCACAGCCAGTTCACAGTATCACGCCGGTACCCGACGCAAACACGGCATTACTCGTACAAATGACCAACTCCTTGCATGCTCTGCAGGCAAGGGTACA